>OX243814.1:53626498-53741498 GCA_945859605.1 Lumbricus rubellus
GCACGAAGTCGTCCAAACCCCAGTCACATGATCACATCATCATTCTGATCGACCACGTGTTGACATTGAACTGCGCTATATAAATTGTCTTTCACATCATTACATTACACTAATAACTACATGTGAGAACCTTACGCACCACTTAATTCTATGCATTTTCAGGTCCATAGTGTACGCGAGGCTGAGGGTCGTACGTAGGCCTAAGTAGGAAAATGGTATGTTGCAAGATTTTTCCACTCATGTTTATTGGTGGGAAAATTGTGGCTATCATAACCACAATTTCCCACCAATAAACATGAGTGGAAAAATCTTGACACATGTGTCAATAAATGCATATAATAATATTATTATATGCATTTATTGACACGTGTTCATTTATTTGGCTATCTTGTTCAGAGACATCTGAGTCACAATGCAGCAGTTCTGTTTTTCGAGTCAAAGAACCACAATTATTATTATTAGCCGAGAGAAGCTATATTTTGACATAAAAATATTTATATGTGCATAATGCACCGATATAAGCTTAGGCCTAAATGGCATAGGTATATAAACTAACATATTATTGTGTTATGACATTAGGTAGGCTAAGCATGGTTAAACTATAGGCTATGTTGGTATAGTTCTTCGTCATCCATAATAATAATTATTATCTTCCTGGTTTGTGTGTTTTTCAGTACCTGACCATTTTTTCACCAAAATGCTTTTACTGTTAGTGTCTTTAAAACGTCCTTAATACACCATACCTATCTTCATGGTTTGTGTGTTTTTAAGTAGCCGACCATTTTTCTTTCTATATCACCAGAATGCTTTTACTGTTAGTGCTTGTTTAATTATACGCCATGTGTGCGCTGAACGCCATTGAAAGCCGAATAGAACTCAACGAAGTAGGAGAGTCGTCTGCATGGACAGAAGAACCGAATTAGGCTATACAGAAGAATGACTCAAGTTGACTGAAGTTGACTGAAGTTGACTCAAGTTGACTCAAGTTGACTCAAGTTGACTCTTTCTTGCGGCTCATCAGTTATTGGGCGGCGCCGTGTCTCTCTTAAGTGGTGAAGAAGGTGGAGGCGTCTTCTTTGCACGCCTCGATTCACGACGAGTAGTAGAGCATGGACGAAGACAAAAGTTTGTTTGACTTGCAAACTTAGCAACAAAAGATCAGGTGTAGCTATAACTTTGCGAAAGCAGAAAGGCGTAAAGCAGTGTGCACACATACGCAGACACACACCCTCCGCCTATCTTTATTCTCAACCATGATTGACAAGAAAGAAAAATGAAGCGAAATATAATGACACATCCTTCGATCAACTTCGTCCTAAAATCACGACGTATGTTGCACTCATGGGCCACAGGAATTACATGTAGCCTATCAAGGATCAACCATGGTTCTACAACTCTATAAATCTAATGGCAGGTTCTATGCATTGTAGCCTATCCTAGTAGCAAACCTGCCTTAACTTACCTTTATAATAGTTCAGCTCCTCAATTCTTACTTACTGAAAATCAAGCATTTCCTTAGATGACTCCATAAATTTGTGGCTTATTATTTTATGAGATGTGTCACTCGAAGAAGGTAGGCTATACAATTTAAAATGAAGTTTATAATCAATAACGTATTTCATTGAGGAGGAAGTAACTAACAGAACTTGTTTGGACGCGTCTTCAGAAACTTTGTTCCAAAATATCAAACGTGCTTTCCAAACTGATGCCACGATTTGCTAATCCCCGGTTTCTGTAACCGCAAAGTCTGCATTGGCAATGATAATAATTATCGACCCCATAAGGATACAGATGATGCAGATACCTGGTGTTGGGAACAGACAGCCTGCAATAATCGGCGCTAATAGCAGCCTACAAAGTAGCCTATGTCCGCCCTACGGAGCGCGGACTTGTTACCTCTCGCTCTTTACACCAGCATGTTATCCTAATCGCTAAAGGGTTCCCCCTATAGATTACTGAGATCCTACTTTGTTAGCTGTGGCTGGTTTGGGAGCGCCTCTGAATAGATCTAATGAAGAGACACTATATACATGGGCGCCCGCAGAAAATTTTGCAGGAGGGGGCAAAAATTTTGCGATGGTCACGGTTGAATTTTTCAGTGACAAAAACATAAAAAAATACAGCGCTGGAAATTAAAAACACGGGTATTTTTTCAAAGAGATTTCTTAATGCAAATTTCTCACTGTCATTTTGTGTAATATTTTAATATGAATAGTTTCCTAAGTGCAACAAATTTGTTAAAAATCCAAAAGGAGATGCTAAAAAGTAGGTCCATGAAGGTCACTATAAATATTTATTTCTATAGAGATTTCTAAATGTAAATTTATGACTTTCACTGTGTGTATCATTCGTATCATTAGTGTTTTAATGCGAAGAAATTTGTTAAAAACTCAAAAGTAGTAGTTAGAAAAATAAGTGTCACTTTTCCAGGGGGGGGCAAGTGCCCCCCTTGCCCCTATGTGCGGGCGCCCATGACTATATAAATTTTCTAAATGAGTGAATGTATCTTGTTTCTGTGTCCTGGGCATGACGTTAAACTGCATCCATCCTCTGCCACAGGGAACCAACAACGTCCCTGTGCCGGTCCTAAGCCCGGACAAAAGGAGGAAGGTTTGCCAGATGGGTGGCGATACGCTGGCAGTAAAAAACCAAGACGATTGTAACCCGCCAATACCACGACACAAGTGACATAGCTACCCAGATGCTTCAAGGTGTCATGATGTGAAGCAGTCATGCACAGGCCGGTCAGGACAGACCGATGGAGAGAGTCGGTGGAGAGAGCGTGGGACACAACGGGCATTGACCCACGTTGTCCTTCATGCCTCTCTCTCCCAATATTCTCTTCATTCAGACAGGTGGTCTAGCTGAGCACTCCAAGATGTTACTGGTATGGAGCAGACCTGCTGACCGGACCGGTTGAAGCTGGGCAACATGGCACGAGACATACTCACGACAGAGAGTGGCGTCGGACTCCTACGGGCATTGAGCCTAAGGATATTGATGATGATGATCTTGTTGTTGCACTTTGTAAGAACCGCTTGCAACAGTTTTTTTTACCACAAAAATAATTAAGCTTACTGATTTTTTTATGAACACGTTTGTAATTTAAATCTGGATGTTGGCTCTGCCTCGGCTTTTTTAGATGCAATGTATATAAAAGATTGCTTACTTACTTTCATTTAATTCCTTCTGTAACCGCTCCCAGTCTAACGTTAACAGTTAGGCGGTTTCCACAAAACGCGTTTCCAGCCGAATCGTGACAGAAAGTCATTAATAAGATTCTATAATGACTCTATTGAAAGAGAACTATAAATTTTTATGCCCACAGAAGTCTATTGCTCAGTGTCTGGAGTAAATTCCTATAGAGTAGAGTCACCTTCTTCAGGGCGTAACTCTCTTTAGTTGAGTATAACGTCTTGAAGCTGAACAATGGTTACGTTTGCTTTCACAGTTCCCGAACAGGATGAAAGCTCATGGATTAGGTTTTGTAGTTGTACGTTGAAAAGGTTTTATTTGCATTGAAACGTTTCAGGCAACTCCTTCGAATCACAACAATCGTCAATTGTCAGCGACGTTCATCGTCTTGTATTCTTCAGATGTCACCTGCTGCAATAGACGTCGGTAGCTTAGCATGTCAAAGCGTTGATGATGGGAGGGTTGAGACGCTTCCCTTTCGATGTCATCAATGCTTTCATTTGAATTGTATAACGTCTCAGAATGACTTCTCTTTATTCGGGAAATTTAATGTCGTCGTCGCAGAGACGAATAACTTCAAATGAAGCGATGCAAGAGCGCGGATAAAAATAATTCGGATTTTGATTTATTTAATGAAATTTTCTTGTGAATGGAATTCTTGACACAGTTGATCTGAAGTATCTGAAGAGGCAAGTGCATTCAATTAAGTCTGATTCGCTAACAATAGGCTATTATTATTATATATAAATAGGCTAGAGCTCTATCAGTAAGCTCTTTTAAATAATTATTAATAGTCTTTATCTTATTTGGAATCGTCGTTCTTCGAGCACGTGTAGCAGCATTGTCGAATCAATTTTTTTATATTATAGTGAGTTTGAGAACTGACTCTTCATTAAGATTACAATTTAGCATTGAGCATTTTCATTACGATACCTCAAAGGTGTTCAGGTCTCAATATCTGATCGCTTCTATGTCAATTCAATATGCTGTCAAAATCTGGACTGACTTTGGTCATAGCTCATCAATTAATTATTGCACTCTACGGATAAATAGAAGTAGAATAAGCAAACAGATTGATTCCACTCCAACTGAACTACTTTTTGCCATCATAGTCTACAGGTATTCTGCTACTGCAACTACATTCCAATTAAGCTATCACAAGAGATGATACGGCGTTGAAGCCTGTAAAAAATACCTAGGTATTATTAAATTGTCAGATTATCAGATGCTGTTGTTGCTTCAGATGTTTTCGGTCAGTGTCTGACGGAACCAGAGAACTTGATTGTTTAAGAAGGAATCTTGGACACGGTGCAAGGTTTGTGTCATGCAACGACACTTTCCGCACGTCGCCAGAAAAGTCTATCCGACATCAAATGAATTATTGTTTTCGAAAACCGTTGTCAACAACGACAACAACACCGGTCTTATGAGTTCGACCTACATGTGTATGCACTTAATCAGACCAATCTGAACATATTGAACGCTACTACGTACGCTTCCAGTTGCATGAAATCCCATATCAACGGCTTGCCGCTACTCCGTTCAATGTGCAAACATTGCCAACATTAGAACCGACGCAAAGTTGGTTGTTGTTCGTAAGTCATTATTTTTAGGGTCCATTTTCACTTAACAATGATCAATGGGTGTTTTCTTGAGAGTCGCTTAATAAAGAAGAAAATCAGATGCACGTAAAATAAGCAAGTGAAAGTGACGTGTTGGTCAGATGGGCTTAATAATTATCATAATCTGAAACCAATTTCAACCACACAGCCGTCAGCATCTACCACTAAGCCTCAATTATAAATGCATCGAGAACTCTTAACTTGCTGTGCTGTCAAGTGTTAACTCTAATCAATAGGAACCTATGGTTTGGAACCTGCGTGTGTGGGAACCTACTATTGGTGGTTATTCTAGTTAGGCTCTCTAAGACATTTTCTGGCTGATGAATATTCTGTTCTAAATTACATTTAACGTCATTCACACAATCAAACTAGCACAAAAAACGAGTCTGCTAATCAAGAAAATAACGAATAAATAATAAATAATACGTTGGCGCAGAATAATTAATTGTAAAGCTTGTTTGACTATCTACTGAATAATAATAATTATTCTTTTTCGTTCATTCTGGATCCATTGACGTTCATCTCCTGTCTGCAAAGGTCTCACTAAGAACCGTCGTCCTATGAAGACTTCTGCAGGTTATGATGCTGCATGCAGTCGGCAGCGTCTGCTGGTGATTCCTCTTCTACAGCAGCTGCTGTCCTTCACTCCTGCCAATCAGAAGACGAAGACGGTAGGTTATCATGTGGATCCATCTCTCCAGATTTCTAAGAGATGAAAATGCTTCGCTTTGTGTCCGATCACGATATGTCATTGCTGATGAGTCTAAGTTTAAGTGTCTCATAGCTTCTTCAATGCGGTCCATTGACTATAATAGTGGTAATGCATTTTAATGCGACGCCGATACTAAATTATACTTTGCCAGTCGTCACTCGTCGCCGAATCGTCGCTAGAGCAGAAGCGCTTTAGTGTAATTGAACGCAAACGGTTTGAGATTGAGAAGCGTCTCTTTGGATCCAGGTGAAGGCAATTAAATTGAGTTGAGGTTGTAGCGTACATTCGGAATTCGTGCGATGTTTCATGAACGTAATATGCACATAAGCATCATTTGTATCATTCAACTGTTTGCAGCTTATTGTTATTGTCGTAGTTCAAGTCAACTCAGCATTTAATCGATTTACTTTCTAGATGTTTCCAGGAAATTATTATTAATATTATTATTACATTGATGTAATTATTATTAATATTTCGGATAACGCAGGCGATGATTGTTGTTCAGTGCATTAAAGAAACTATTCACCGACTGCTGTAGGCCTATGCCCTGCAATGACCGTATTCGATGATTGTTGTTCAAGGCTGAGTTGTTGTTTCTGTTGTAGGTACATGGTTGATGAGATGCAAGGTTTACCGAGAAGAGAATGGATTCCTGCTGCGAGAGAGATACGTCGATTGGAATACAGAGTCATTCCCTTCTATAGGCAATCCTTCTGCAAGTGTCCAACTCCATACGAATATCGTCTACCAAGTCAATGCAGGCGTGTTCATGCGTGCTTAGCTGCACAGCCTCGGACAGCTTGCGTTTATGAGGCCACAATGTTGCACTCGAAGAACTATTAAAGGCTACCAGACAATATTATTGACCCTCCCTCAGTTTTATTCAACTCTTCTTAGAATCTAGTGCGTCATAAATTACTCATAATATCGCTTGGCCACTTCGCTCAGCGTTTGTCTAATAAATTTTTATTATAGCCTAAGTGACTTCGTGTAGGCCTACTGTAGTGCACAGACTGAATCAATTTTTTTATCGAGAACTTATCTGCAGGATATTTGCATAGGCCTACTACTAATAATCAGTATGGCTGTGGACGCTACAAAAAGCCTTCTAAAATGCATAAAATTATGTGTGCCTAATTTATGATTTATGCGTACGTAGGAATTGCAGGATATATAATTTTTTCTGTAGGCTACATGTATGAATGAACTTGCCAGTGACATTGTACACTGTACAGTGCTGTGGGTTTGAAGTGTATCTCATTAAAGAATATACTTCCTTACCTATTTACTGAGTTTGCATAATATCATCTCTTGGTTAAATCGTTTCTCAAGCACTTGGCTTAGACACACATCTGCAGTATGTTTGTCCTTATTTCGCATCATAGAAGAAATTGACAAGGATGTCACGATTTTTATGCCTGATGGGCGTTGGCTCTGTTGGTCAGACCACGCAACGTTACGGTTGAAGCGATCTTTAGGGACTAGGGTGGCAATAGGCTATGGACCATGATAGCCTATGGTGTGAGGGTCACACAGGGCGACTGTTTTTACTACATGATCTCTAAGTATGTAGGCTATGTATGTATGTAATATACACTGTGTCCGGAAAAAAAGCGACCCATTTTGTAAATATGAAAATAAATAGTAAATATTAATCGATTTTCACAATTCAAAGACCGTTCTTAACCTAACATATTTCTCTAACAATTGTGAAAATATAAAAGTTCAAGTCCAAATAATGACGTCATAATGACGTCATTTGCACGAAAAGTCAAATATAAGAAATAAATGCGCAAAATCATCCAAAATTTCAATATTTTATGATGTCATTTATCAATAAAAAATGTAAGTTTAATTTTATTTTTATATTTGAATTATCTCAGACTGCAATTTGTGGTCAAAGAGTACACCTACATATGTATGGCCTCAACGTAAGCGTCAAAAAGGTCGCGCTAATAGCCAACAGCAGCATCGATAACCATGCAGCTTATCAAAATCCTCCCATGCGTTAACAATTTGCTTACGGAGTTCTTCAATGTCTCTTATCCTTGTCTTGTAGCCTGCACCTTATCCTCCATCAATCTCCAACTCTTATTATCAGCGGGATTTAAGCGGGCGGCCGTTTAGCGGCCAAAGATTAAAAGAGAAATAAAATCCGAGTCTCCTTAGTCAACAGTTCAACAGATTCACGAACTCAGTGAGCTGAAGCGCTATTTTGTTGAAATGTGTAGGCTATTGTTCCGAATATTCCCGGATATCAGGCACCACTTTTTATAGAGCAGACAATCCCTCTAATAGGCTGCATTTAGTTTCACTTCTGGTTCTATTAAATGGATTTCCATTTTACCAAAAGCCAATAATACCAACCGAACCATGCATGAATGGCCGGCTATATGCATTTTGATGCAACTGACGTCATCATGACGTCATTATTGTGAGTGGAACTTTTATATTTTCACCAATTTTAGACAAATATGTCAGGATTAAAACGGTGTTTGAATTGTAAAAATCGTTGAATATTTACTATTTATTTTTATATTTACAAAATGGGTCGCTTTTTTCCGGACACAGTGTATATTACACAATGTATGTATGTATGTATGTATGTAATATATATTACACAATATATGTATGTATGTATGTATGTATGTATGTATGTATGTATGTATGTATGTATGTATGTATGTATGTATGTATGTATGTATGTATGTATGTATGTATGTATGTATGTATGTATGTATGTATGTATGTATGTATGTATGTATGTATGTATGTATGTATGTAATATATATTATATTTCCGTCTGCATGGTAAAGTAAACGCTGACAGCAAGATATGATAAATATATTAAGAAACTCTGTTGCTATTCACCTCCACCCTCTTCCATCAACCCAGACAGTGAAATAATTGTTAGCATAATTATTAAGACTTCCTACAGAAGGTTGAGACACAGTTTGCCATACCACGGAAATTGTCTAGAATACCAAAAAGTCATTAGGCAGCGGACTGTCTTTTTAGCCACAGCAACGCGTGGCCGAGTACAGCTAGTATGGGGCCTATTATATAATTATATTTATTTGTCAATTGATGTCAGCTCGTGTGCAGTTGTGCGCACTAAAACATAAATGGGTGTGACGAGTATTTTGCGAGGAAGAATATTATGGGTTATGAATATTCATTGATAGTCGTGAATAGCAGATGAAGTGTTGCCTTAAGGCGCGGACTAAAAATAAATCTCGATCGTCTATTCGTTTATGTGCACAGAAGTCTTGCATAAAACTTCAGACCTATGATAATGCACTGTTATTATTATTACAGTGTCATAAACATGTAGGGATAGGCTGAACGCCTAACACGTCGTCGTCGTCAATGTCTGTTTTCATAAGAGATCAGCCGTTGTATGCATAATAATATGAGCAACTGTTGTTTGCACTTTGTTCGTTGGGCGTAGAAATATTTTATGTGCACACCCGTTGCCCATCCAATTTCAACCGTATCCTTAGACAAACTCTTAACAATTCATTGCACGGACGAACGCCCTCATTTCGTCTTTTGCCACCAGTACATTGCCCTATTGTTATTGTTATCAGATGCGTGTCTTGCAACGCTCCACTCGTGACAACAATGATCATAGCAGTAACAGTAAAATGAACGGAACTTCCCGTGCAACGCCGGGTACCACAGCTAGCAGGAAGATAATTATTTTATTGCTATAACAAAATGGAAAAAATTTAATTTTCCCAATGTCCACTGTTTGAAACTCTTATTCTATTGTCCTACTATAATTGTTAGATCTTGTTTCTTTGATGGCATGGGTTACATAACTGTTTGTGACAGGGCTGTACAGTATACACGAGGGCATACGCTGAAACACAGCGTGTACTCACCTCATAGTGTACTTAATTCCATAAACGAATAGGCCTAATCTGGCCTATACATATAAATGCAGAAAATGAAGAGAGGAAGACCACGAAAGAACTGAAAGGACACTATCGAGGACAACTTGAGATGTCTGGAGATGTCATGGAAGGAAGTTGAAGAACTGGCGATGGACAGGGACGAGTGGAGGAGATGCGTTGCCCGATGTGCAGATCTGCACAGGAACGACTAAGTTCTAACTAAGTAATGCAGTGTAGGCCTATAATACTTTAGCTCACAAATAGCAAAAATATAAATAATGTGAGAAACAAAAATTCAACGCAGAAACCAGACGAAGAAGCGTTATAATATGACAAATAAAAGTAATAAAATAAATAAAATTAATGCACTAGGATGCCAAAAATCATCAGAAAATCATCTGATGACTTTAAAAAGTTCTTAAGAAAATCTCATTAATAAAAAACGGAAAATGTCATTGTTTTCAACCGTAGCGTGTTAGCCTACAGGCTACTCACCTGAAATGTTACTATAATAGTATATAATTATATAGTGCTGCTGCAGTCCTGATTTGTGGAGATGATCTGCGCTTGTTATGAAGATCTAAATTTAGCAATACTTCACGATAGACGCCTCTTCCTAGGTGTTGTAAGGCGTTTCAGTTCTGCAGTTGTTGAATAGGAATCATACAAAGCATACACGAGTTGCTTCATTCAATTGTTGCCTAGAATGCTATGAAAGGAATCTCAATAATAGAAGAAAAATCAACTCATGTTGACCTAAGCACGCTTTGCAACTAGACCTACATTTTTTTATCCGAACAGTTTTTAGACCGAAGAGACAAACATTCGGGTCAGCATAATAATATTTATTATCTCTTCGCGCTTTGCCGTTTCTATCGATAATTTTTATAGTAGACTAAAATATGACCGAGCGACTAAATGTTACTCAGAGAATAGCTTTGCTGGTGTCTAGACAGCCATTAAAACTCTCTCTCGTTTGATATAATGTACATTGTACAATAGATAACAGCAAAATCAATGTCCATTATGTTCCTTCGTATGCCCCCATGTGCCCCATGTGCCCTTAAAATTAATACGACACAAACAACTAAGTTGCTGTAATTAACTAATATAGTGAGTTTGCTTCATATCAATGCTAAACGCAGGGTGAGAATTGCCGGGGGTGTTGGGGGTTCAACCCCCCCAGTCTTTCTTAGAGCCCCATGTTAAAGTATGTTTTTTACCACCCCCCCCCCAATTCCAAGTGAATAATGGTCCAACCCCCCCCCCAGTTATTTTTCCACAATTCTCATACTGGCTAAACGACAGCCTGCAAGCTCTGCATGTATGAATCGACAGTCCTCAAATGGATTTGTTGATGATTAGCTTTTACCCTTTACCGTCGAAATATATCGAATTTAAGGTTGCCTGATAAAAAATTTAAATAAGAATTATCTAACTTCATTTTTGTAAATTGCCCCAGTTATCGAGTTAGGCCGACAATCCAGTCGGCAATTAAAATATAAATTGGAAATGTAGATAGGACCGATCTAAGCATTAATTTTTATTTGGTGAACGTATGGCCTTTATTCACGAGCACAAAAACTTCAGATCTCAAGTTAATTTCTCTGCATTCTAGATAAAGGAAAGAAGTTCTGACTTTCATCTTCAAGAGCAGCAAGTCAGCAACCAACACATTATTTTATGAAGATATTTGGGCAGAAGTAGATAGGCCTAGTATGTTCAGTTGAATATTTTACACATTGTTTACATTGCATTAAACATTCTGTCTTTGCGAAACAACAACAACCAGTTCTATGTGTACGTAACTTACAAGCACGAGAATTATTAGTAGACGTAGGTCATATAAGTAGTCGATATAAATAGCGCAGCAATAAATTACGTGGGAACATCGCACTCACCGCTGAACATTGTTTAGCTGCCAATCGTATAGGCCTCTAGTAATATGTCTCTTCTGCCATTGGCTACAACGTAAGCACGTCACTTGCAACACAGACTTGGTAAAAAATTCAATGTAGTCAAACTTGAGGTTACCACCCAAGTATTAGTCAGAGGATATACATGTTTCTGTGCTCTAGAACAGTTTATTTACTAGTAGTATGGAGACAGAGGGGCATTGAAGCAAAACATCGCCGACCAGAGATGTTTCATCATTTGAACAGAACTTAAAGAAGAATAGACAACTTCGCCGGTAGGCATATGAACTTGTCTAATGCACTAAGTTAACATTTACATTTCACACGTTCGTCTTAGATGCAGATGCTTGAAATTAATAGTGCTCTACAAGTTTCAAGATACATTCATGCAAACATAGGCTTACGCGTGTAGCAATAATTATTATAGAAATATTGATTAGATGATTTACACAGCGCCGTAGTTCAGAAGCTGAGATCGAAAGAAAGGGCGCTATAGAAGTCATCAAACCTCGAAGAAGATCGCGGGACTTGTAGTGCAGACTTGACGTGAGGATTTTAGCATAATTATATACATTATTATACTGTACAATGTACATGTATTTTATCTGCTATCCTAACGCTGGAGTCTGGCATGTAGTCTGGCGATGGGGGGTAATTATTTATTGTTGCGCAAGAATTCAGCGCAGATTGCAAGCTGTCCGCTGAGGTACACGCACCGAGTGTAGGTTATGAGGTGGCAACATGATAAGATGATGTCCTGTCATAATTAATATTATATGACACGATGTGCAGATGCAGCAGAGTAGAGCATCAGCATACAGCTGGCAAATCGGAAGACCCGTCAAAATGCTGTCGCAGTATTTAACACCGGAGACAACAAACAGACCGTTGAACAAGATGAGAGCGGTTAAGGTTCAAAGACGACGAAGATGGTAAAACGAACAACCCCCTCGGACCCTAATCGTCGATTTCTTGGCTGGCGAAAGTGCCCATAAACGCTACTGCGTTAAACCGTAACGGTTGTCTTGTACGTGATAGACGTTGGAATAAAAAGGTTGTTTCCGTGGGCCCCCGTAACGGTGCAGAGCTTTTGATCCAGGTTATTATTATTATTATTATTATTATTATTATTATTATTATTACTATTATTTCCGTCATTATTCACTAATTCCATAGTGTGTTGTGTTTGTAGAGCGAAAGGATTTCGATCGATCATCAACTCATCTCAACTGAAGATAATTACTATTCTCAGCCACACACTATTCACTATTCACTATTCACTATTTATCATGGCCAACGGAAACAGAAGATCGCTATCCATCACTATTGTGGCAACCGTTTTGATGTTAATTTCTTTCGGAAAAGGTATGTACCATTAATCTATTAATTTTTGTAATTCTTTTGAGGTAATTTTAATCTTCATTGGTTGATGGTTAGTCTATTCGCAGAACGACTAAGGATCCAACGGATTTCTCACAATGATTTCTTGTTGTTGTTGTTGTTGTTGTTGTTGTTGTTGTTGCCTGAATTATTAAAAAACTGAACGAATCAAAACTTAATTTTCCGCGTTATTTAATGTGTTTAATGTAGGTAAAGGTAAAGCAATCGCTTGTTTATTTATTATTATTATTATTATCATATGCCTCAACGTATATCACTGTTGTTGGTAGATTCTCTCGGATATTATGTCACTCTCTGTCCTTTATTTTGAAATCTACAGCTGATTATTATCATCTTCATCATCGCTATCAATGACATTCTATTGGTCTATTCATATGCACAGGCCAGTGTGCAATTTTATATTTTGCATCGAATATAAAAGCGATCTATATATCAGAGCATGCTCAAAGATCAGTTTTAAACTTGCAATGTTATGTCAGGAAATAAAGATTGTGCAACATGTATGCTATTATAGGCCTACAGTAACTCTACTCTGTTGGATTGCAATGAGAAAATGTTTGTGTTTTGCAGGTACCTACGAGCAATGCGTATTAAGAAATACCGTTGTTTACGAGGGAGAACTGAATACGTTGCTGAGCTGTTCAAATGGACCAAATGGCACATCGATTGTGGTTAGAGCAACATCAAGTTCGTCTACAGCTACTCAAATCGACAATTATAACGACGCCGTTGCTCCAAATCTAGCAGGACTGTACGCAATTAATGAGACTGGTCTAATCATACGCAACGCTACTACACTTCCAACAGGTGGTCCGATATCTACCGCAGGATTCTACATCGTCTCCTTTGACCCAAAGAATTCCAACAACAGAACCGCTTTCAAATTAATCGTCATTCGTAAGTTTATCAATTAATTACTCATCGTTTCTCGCTGTAAACAAGTAATGCGTCAAAACGCAGATACAGCACTATAGGTTAGGTTTGAGGTTGGTGACAATGCCGAAGAAAAAATGTAATTGACCTCCATGCCTTCTCCTCCTCCCTGGCTTACCCAGCATCATAACGGATCCTATGGTAACTCGACCCGGACCACCACGGACTACTCTCACGGACAACCATTCTGACTCAACGCAGTGCTTGTGAATAAGCTGGTGCCCCGCGCTTCTCTTTCGATTATCGCTTTAGAAATTTGGAGATTACGATTACGATAACAAAGTTTATGTGTGAAATTTATTTTTAAATGGTGAAAGACATTCAAGATGCTCATGACAACTGTCTTGACTTTAATTCTCCTATAAATGTATAATATTGTATATTATTATAGCCTACGTTTTCAAAGTCGTCCAATCTATGCTTAAATCTACATCGATATTTTGAACAATAATATTGTCTTGTGACAGGGTCTGGTCCGACATGTTACTGCAGCAGCAGTAGTCAGCTGTCATCCGTCAACATCTCATGTCAAATCATTTATGCAGACCATCCAAGCTATCCTATCAATGCAGTGATGAGTTGCAGCTCACCAGCTAATGGTCAGTCTTATAACACAACGACACCAACGAAGATCCTCATACCTGCAATGCCAACTCAGTACGTCTATAATTCTACATCGACTGTCACCGTTAACAACCCAGAACCTGCGACGTACGACTGCGTTATGGCGTTTGGTAAACCAGGAGGAGCACCTCCTTCATATGTGGCGCTCAATGCACCTGACTTCAGTGTAAACACACAAGGTGCGTACAAGTATAATTATGTAGTGAGGCTCCACTACAACTGTGTCTCATCATCTATTAGTAGTATCGTCTAAATTAGACGAATTTTACTAGTAGTCTAAGTGTACGACGAGCACAAATAGTTCTGTTCTGTGTCGCTCTTCAGATTAGAAGGTTTGCAATATAGTCGACATGAGTATCATTGAGTAGCCTATACTTGAGCCGTGAAGAAATTCAGACGCGAACAATACGCTCATTCAAAATACGATTATGTGATCTGTATTTCCAGCAAAATCTAAGTAAATAATCTAATCAGAATTTATGCGAGACTTAATTTTGTTTTATAATTAAGGTCATTAAACATACAATACATGTAGTTTTTTGTGAACAAAGAGTAGAGCATTTCGAAACATTGGCAATCATACATGTAGCAGCCACCATCATTCTGCCAGCATAGATCTACATGAAATTATAGTGAAAGGCAAAATGAACCAAAGAAATGGAACTTAAACAGAAGGTGATAGCCTACATGTATTTGCTTTCCAGTCATTTTGAGTAAAAACATCGTTGAATTGAATTATTGTACAAACAATTCATTGAAGAAATATTATTAATGCGTTGTCATCTTTAGCTTAATTTGGCATTTGTAATTCAACACACTCATAAGAAATTGTTCTTACTTAATTCTTTAGTTTTCTGTGGCGAAACAACGACCGCGTCGCCAACAACAACAACCACTCAACGAACTACAACTGCCCAAGCGTCAACAACCAAAGCACCGACTACAATAGCAGCGACAACACAACAAACTACAACAGCTGAACCACAAAGTACAACAACCAAAGTGCAAGTAGTAACAACTACAAAACCACCAACTACTCTCACAATTCCACTCACCACAACAACTCAACCATCAACAACGGTCACTAGACAATTGACAACCACAGCTGAGTCACTGAGCTCAACTATTCAGTTGCCGTCCACCTCAATTATTGCCACTCTGTCAACAACTCCAATTGTAATTCTATCCACAAAGTCAACTTCTCAATCACCGAATGCTACAACTCTAGAACCAACAACTACTAAACTAACACCAACTACAACCAATCAAGAACTAGCATTGACTACATCTGAAATGTCGATCATTGCCAGTGAACGACCTGCTGCGTCATCTTCATCGACTACTCAATCATCGTCGTCAACATCATCTGAATTTAAATCAACGGCTAAAGAAGAATTGACGACTATACCTTTAGCAACAGCACCGACGACAAGTGAGTCTCACATATAATTATAATTAACATTTCTTTTCTATTGCCATTTGCTATTCACAATTGCACATGAGTAAGCTACGTAGAAACAACTAAATAATGTCTACACGAGTAAACAGTAACAAACATAGGACTTACATAATGAATGTTTGGACACAACTAAACATGAAAACAGTCAGCAAAAGTGACATTCGATTGAATGAAAAATTTGTGAATGTCTGATTTCGTTGCAAACCAGAGATCGGAATTTGATTTCTTAGTCGTCTATCAAACCTCGAATTCTAGATCTGCATAATTTTTTAAGTTGAGTGTGGCCTGCTTCATGGAAGGAAATAAACATTTTTCTATTGTACACAATAAGACCAACAAAGCCATCGCGACAGTATTTTATGTGCATGACCGATTATATTAAAATTATGTTTGTGAGCACGTATGTAGCTGTGCATAATTATAATACGTATTGTATACAAATATACGTGCGGATTATGTGTATGCAATGCATGTATGTACCAGTTTACCTAGTACGTAGGTCTACGTAGGAATGCGTGTATTGTATGTATGAAGGGCCTATGTACGTATGAACGTATGCGTCATAATAATGTTTAAATGAATGAAGACACATGACATAATTATCGCGTTTAAGTATCTCACATGAGTGAATTGGTCACCGAGACTATCGAACGGATTTGAAGAAGATTTCAGTGAAGAGAATAGAATGCAACGAAAGATTTCAATCTAATAATAATTATAATAATTATGTGCAGCGGAAAATGATTTTTTCTTTGGAAGATAAATTATTATTTAAGACAAGAGATTGTTTGATGAGATGGCGCTGCAGAAGAGAATGGAGCAACATCTTCAGATATTCACAAACAGAACAAAAAAATACTGAATGTGATTCTGTAACATTGTGTAACATAGATCTTCATGTGATGTGAGATGTGTAACTGGATCTTCATGTGATGTGAGGTGTGTAACATAGATCTTCATGTGATGTTAGACGTTGTTTTGTGCAATCAACAAAGTCCAAACCAGTGGCGATAGATCTTTCTTCAACATTGACATTGTTATAATTTTCTTTAAAACTCAGGTTCCATTGACGTTCGTCTACAATCGGCGACGATTGCTCTCGCAACCATCTTAGCAACACTCATGGCTGCGGTTGTTGCAGTCGGAGTATGTTGGGCATTCCTCTTCTGCTGTCCTCTCTTCTCACCAATCAGTCGACCTACACGGTAAATATGCATTCTGCATTTCTGAATGTGTCTAAGAGAGCATAGTTATGTCCGATTAATTGTTGTGCTAACTTTGAGCATTGAGTTTATGTAAAAAGGTCAACGAATACTTCTTAATATTTCCTTTTAAAAGATAGAATGTAGTTCAGGAAACAACAGGAACTCAAAATCACGTTCAGTGCAATAAAGAAACTACTCACCGACGACTGTATGCCCAGCGACGACCGCCGCATGTGACGACTGTTCTCAGAGTTGATCTGTTGTTTCTGTTGTAGGTACATGGTTGATGAGATGCAAAGGTTACCGAGAAGAGAATGGATTCCTGCTGCGAGAGAGATACGTCGATTGGAATACAGAGTCATTCCCTTCTATAGGCAATCCTTCTGCAAGTGTCCAACTCCATACGAATATCGTCTACCAATGAGAGGCAGCTGTGCGTAACACAAACCTCGTCCAACTAACACACGTCTACGAGAAATCACGCGTCTACAGAACTGCACCCGACAACTAAACCTCAGAGTTGCTTAGCCAACTTGGTCATTTTGGTCATCTTAGCCATCTTGGTCATCTTGGTCTTCTTGGTCATCTCGGTCATCTTGGTCATCTCGGTATGCAGATAGTACGACAGTTCCTAGATCTGTTCATCGAAAGCTGATTGCTAGATTTAACATCTTACGTAGAAAAAATCATTTCTCATAGAAGAGATCAAGTTGTGAGCAGAAAACAGTAAAACTGTTGTCCTCAGAATATAATTATTATTATGACAAGATCGGTCGTGAATTAACAACTAAGTAAGTTGGTAAGTAAGTATGTTTTGTTATTAGTCTATTTATAAACTCAGGTTCCGTTATAATATTGATTATTAAAACATGGATGGCTGAGCAACTTGAGATGACATTTATTTTTAATATCACTCGAATGTCGTGATTATAAGTTAATTAAAGAAAGCGAACTGTAATTATATTGATGCTTCATCTAGTCAGCTAGAGCTACTCAGTCTTTCTGTTCTAATGTCTTTCTTTAAACTCGTATTTCCTCCAGATTGTCTCCATGTAGCTGGTGACAAAAACTCTTTCTCCGGCTTTCCATCATTCTGTGCAATCTAATCTCTACTCCAGTAAGTACTCGTCATTCCACCAAGATCCAGTTATGTTTTGGTCATCTTCATAACTCTAGTAGTCTGGTCGTCTTTAATACGTGTAGATAGTCAACTCCGTTCTCTCTATATTTTGAGAGTTCCGATGGCGCATTGGATAACACACTGGCATGGAGATCAGCGGAGATGAGTTCGATTCTCGTAGTCCCGGCAGAATAGGCAGTCGTGCTTTGTAGGCTGCTATTAGCTGAACGCTGTATTGTAGGCTGTCTGTTCTGTTAGTGGATATAATAAGATTTGTCATTTGTCATTTGTGTTCTCCTGAATTGTTTCAATTGCATAACTGCACACTGTAACCGGTTGCGGTCTGTCATCCGGAATGTTCAATAACGGAAATTACTATTAGGCTATTATTATTACATTCTTTTAGACTTTTCTAAAATATTACCAAATACACTGTGGCCAGTTTTCACGACCTACCCGTTAGATCGCATTGAAGGTGTCTTCATTGAAGTGTCTGGTTAATCAAATAGTCTTAGCTTAATCCTGACAATGATAAATTATGGTTATTTTCAATGGATTGTTACCTAATAAATGATAGTTTCGCCCTGCAATACTTTCGTACAGCGAATGCACATAAGCTCATTATGCATCATAACCTAGCCTTTGACTTCGTTCGGTTCTTAATCTGTACAGAATTTTTTTATGCACGCATGTTCTGCGTTTATCTTCTAAGTTATTGTTGGTCTAATATTGGTTTTGTACACTGTAATAATTATTCTGTTTTCGAAGACTTTCGATCATATTATTATTATTATTATGTGCGCTTAGACAACTCACTGTCCAAGCCACGGATTCTGTTTTGTCACCAGGATATTAAATGCAAATGAAAGATATCGCTTGAGTATCTTTCATGATTCTGTTACACGTTTCTTCTTCTTACACGTTTGTTATTAATTAAACGATTCTGTTAACGCAAATTATTATTAATAATAATCATTAACAATAATCATTATCAATTTTGATAATTTATGGAGTTTATGAGAAAACATTTTTATTTGACAGAGCTTTAAGCTAAATATCTCTAAGTCAAAACGTTCTGCTAATCGTAGGAATATTCTACATTCGTATTCCCCTTAAAATGCTACAATACGCCGGTCTGTTTAGTGTCTAGAGCTAGGCTAGGGCCTATCTACAATTCATTTATTCATTTCAAGAATTTATTTAGTGTCCCTTCAAGAAGCCATTTCAGAGGCGCTCCCAGTCCAGCCACGATGATACAAATATGTTTTATGGGGTGTCACGACAACTGGTTCACCGACAACTGGTTCAACGACAACTGGTTCACGACAATCGGTTTACGACAATATTATTGACTCACCGGCAAATTGTGAATGGAAGCTGGATGAAGGTTCCTTATAAGTGAAATAGAAGCTGGATTGACAAAAATAACGCTTGAGAAATAGAAGCCGGATTAATGATAAAGCGCTTGAGAAATGGAAGCTGGATGCATGTTGGAATACATGAATGAAATTCATCAATCCAGCTTCTATTTATGAAGCATTCCCTTCATTAAACCATCTTCTATTTCAGATATAAAATACCATTATCCATCTCTCATTTCACGAGCGTTTTTCATCAATCCAGTTCCAATTTAAGAAACAACATTTTCATCATTACAGCTCCAGTTTAAGATAAAACATTTAAACCAATCCAGCTCCAGTTTAAGCCAGAATATTTTCATCAATCCAGCTCCAGTTTCAGCAAGAATACTTTCTTCAATCCTGCTCCAATAATATTGTCGTGAAATAATTGCCGTGAACCAGCTGTCGGTGAACGAATTGTCCGTGAACCAGTTGTCGTTGAACCAGTTGTCGGTGAACCAGTTGTCGTGGAACCGTTTTATGGAGCCTGTAAAACACCGAAGAATCAATGATAGGTATACCAGACTCATCTCCAATACTACATGACGTACATGTAGGAACTCGACGGTTTGCTGTCCACTATAATAATTGACCTCATGAGCTTCAACTACATCATCATCATAATGCAAAGAAGACTAGCAAAAGAACAGATGACCAGTGGATGAGTTGACGACCACACCTTGCTTGTGAGCGGCGGCGGTGGCGACGATTGTCTCTTTGCACGATTCCTTTCAAGTCGATCAGTGGAGCATAGACATCATGTAGACAATGTAGACAATGTAGACAATGTAGACAATGCAGACAATGCAGACAATCACGTAGGTGAAGAGTCGTTCTCTGAAGTTGCCTATCATCAACAAAAGACTAGGCGTGTCTCGCTATTAGCCTATTATAGCTGCTGCCTAGTTCCTTGTGTAACGTTCAATGCGGAGAGATGTAGGCGAAGACAGAACCTACGTGGGCTTGCATCTCTTCTGAACAGTTGACACAAACAAGCCTAAGACAATTTGCTTGCGCAGACGTCCTTTAGATAGCCTAACATCAACGATAATGTTGATCAGAATAATAATAATGATGACGACAGACAGATAAAGGTGATGAAAGTGACGATGAAGATAAATTAGATCATGCAGAATGTGTTTGGTTCGATGGTTACACATCTAGTCATGAATTATTCTGGCATGAAATCGTCTCAGTCCTGTTGAGATTCAATGTCGCAAACGGATCGGTTGCAGATTATTAGTTGAGATGAATTACATTGAACGATGTCTGTTGTTGTTGTTGGTGTTTGTGTTGAAGTAACTCTTTGTAGTGTTCTGCCAAAAAACGATTCCGACGACATCAAAGGCAATTATAGATCGATTAAAATTCCTTGAAATATCGCTCAATAATTTCTTTATGCAATGTCTCAGCTCACTCTAATGGATTTTCTGAGCGAAGACTACTATAATAGTCAGTAGAATAACGAACTAATTTGACTGCAGCTTATAAAGTTATTACAGATCTAGTGTAAGCTTAAGCTTACTTTGGGATTCTGATAAAATTTGATGTTAACCCAAGTAAGTGTTACCCAACTTAGGCCATAATTGCATTCGCTTCAGTCTGTACAATAAATAATTAATTTGCTCTTTCTGGAAAGTCAGTAAATTTGTTTGAAACGTCATTATTAGGTCAGTTGAGAGAGCGCTAGTCGTTAAACTGAGAGTCATCCACGAGAGCCTCACACAGGGCATTAATTTATAAAAGTTTCTGTTAGCTGCCATTGGCGCTTTGCTGTTGTGTTGCTTGACTCGGGTTGTGCTGAAAATAAAATAGACCCTCCCACTTCTGGCTTGGCCGAACCAGCAGTGATCCAGCACTTAGGCCATAGTGTTACGCTGTAAAGCCGACCTGCGTGTCGTGCCGTATTTCGTATAACCTGTACTGTAATCATTCTGCGGTCTGTCAGATTGAATGTCAACAAACGAAGATTATAGGCCTATTATTATTTTAGCAATGTACAAGGTCTGAGCCTGTCACTAGTCGATCTCTGAATGTTTAAACGATAATTATATATTTCTCGTTTCTTCTATGGTTTACGTGGACATGAACTTACCGCCAAAGGTTATGGCTCTATGGGCTGGAGATAGCCTACGTCCTGCGATAACTATACTTAGACCTAAATAATTTTTGTGATCCACCGCAGACCTAAAAAATTATGTAGGCCTAAGTAGGCTATAGTTATCCGAAATTTCCCAGCACCTCACAACTGCGTGTCAAATGTGTGTCAAATATCATTCTCATTTAGGCCTAGGCCTATATGTAATATCAAACCAAATTTCGCAAATGATAGAATTTTTGTAGGTCTCTGAAATTTCTCAACGTTCCTTAGAAGGAACATGCATTTCTGTGAGATATCTGAAATCGAGTTCACAGAGCTAGACTACAGTAACTCAGGTCGTCGGTTGTATTGACAATAATAATTCGACATGCAGAAGATGATCATGCGACCTTGATACGGACAGATTGGTTGATGTGTCGAGTTGTTGAAGATATGTCCGTCTCCACAGTCAACATCACACTACGGATGATGAATGTGATGCATTCAATGTTAACTTATGAAAAGCCGTGCAAAACTGTTTAAATACGACGTTCCTTCTTACTGATGCCAGAATAGGTGACTTGACAAGCTCTTCCCGTAGATCAGATCTCCTGTGACCTTGTTACTTCCCAGTGACTTCGGTTGCTCAATTCAAAACAGAACAAGGCGAAGAGAGAGAGAGAGAGAGAGAGACAGACAGACAGCTCTTTAAGGTAACTGCTACGCTTCGAAATTTCAATTTTGGTGTTAGTAGTATAGGGTTAACAAGCTGGATGTCTTTTATTATTTCCTGAGGGGGGTGCTCGGTAGTACAGTGGATAGCGCGCTGGACTGTCGACTCAGCTATGATGAGTACACGGTCAGTGGATGATGACACGGCGAGAGAGAGGATTAGCCACCGCCTTCATATGCCAAGGCCTTGAAAATGAAGTCTTTTTTTCCAGTATAGGGTTAACAAGCTGGATGTCTTTTATTATTTCCTGAGGGGGGTGCTCGGTAGTACAGTGGTTAGCGCGCTGAACTGTCAACCAAGAGGTCGGGGGTTCAATTCCCCGCCGGGGCAGAAATTTGTAACGAGATTTCTGTTCCTCTAGCCGACTCAGCTATGATGAGTACACGGTCAGTGGATGATGAGACGGTGAGGGAGAGGATTGGCCACTGCCCTTTGGATGTCTTTTATTATTTCCTGAGGGGGGTGCTCGGTAGTGCAGTGGATAGCTCGGTAGTACCGTGGTTAGTAGTCTTTTATTATTTCCCCCTGATTCCTCCTCTTCTCCTTTGGGGTATTTTATTATTTTTCCTGATGTAAAGTTAACAACTTGACTTTTTTTGAAGAAGTCTGATATTGAAGATAAATTAAGTTAAAATGGTGTTAAAGGTTAAGCTGGAGGGTGTTTGCCATTGAAGAAACAATCAACTAATTAATCAGTTAAAAATGGTGCTATAGAAACCTGTTAAGCTATACATTCTGTAGGCTTACCGGTATCATTTACGGTGTTTTAGATTGAGAATTAGCCTAAACGAAGATTATTATTAAACTGACCTACATCTGTACTTTTCAATACGAGTGACTTTCAATGTTCAATGAGCTATAATTGTCAACAACAAGACCTGGCGACGACACGGTTGGCCAGCTGTACATTCACTCGCAGCCGTGCGCTCATTCATGTCGCTCTATTAATTTTGTATAAGACCAAAAATCACGCGCTGTAAAGAGAGGACTACAATAACAATACAGGTGTTGTGGTTTCACGTCCAATGGTTAACATTGAGCTTTCCTGAACAGCAAAAGCGATGTACAAAGCACATTCGAAGAATGGGAAAACCGCACGGGTTGCATACATTTTGGATGGATGAACACATTAGGCCTAAATAATAACTCGTGAATAAAGTCATAAGGTCATTTCCATACCAGGCGAATGATCATAAAATAGGACCCCAACTTGACACACACACACACACACACACACACACACACACACACACAAACACACACACACACACACACACACTACTTACAACCGACCTATAACATCGATGGCACTTCACACGTGACACAATGCGATTAAATCTTATCCTACCCCATGCAATTTGAACAAAAAACGTCCTTGACCAAAAATATTGTCGTTCTATATCCGGTTTTGTCTTCACCAAAAAAACTCGTCGCTGCAGTATGGTGAAGACAAGTTTATAGTTCACGGTCATTATTATGAAGACGTGAAATGAATATCGATGTTTACCAGTTCACTGTTCGTTAGCTTTCAGCTACCGTACCGTACGGTGGCGCCGCGTGGCGAATAGGTGTATTCAGTTCAGCGTATGTAGCTATATGCAAGGCAATGTGTTTCGTGTATATAAAATAATAGGCTATAGTAGAACTTAATTCCGAAATATATATTCTTGTGTAACATACAACCTGTAGGCCTTTCCTACGATCCCTAACCCTAACCCTAACCCTAACCCTAACCCTAACCCTAACCCTAACCCTAACCCTAACCCTAACCCTAACCCTAACCATGCATAGTTCAGAGTCTTCGGAAAGTCTTTGTTATAAATCCATAAATTATAGTATATATATATATATATATATATATATATATATTCGTTTAATGTGGAAAAAAACACAGGTTGACAAAACCGCAAGTCAGTTACATGGAAGGGTTATAGAGTCGCTTGTTGAGAAGGCTATTGGAATAAAGTTTTTATCGTGCTTCGGTGGTAACTCAAAATTAAACGGGCGTGGTCGAAGGTTGTGTCAAGCATATCGCTGGCGATCAATAGACATTTCTCCGTTAAAAACTATCCCCCGTCATGTAAGCAAGCAGACTTATAATTTTTGTCTAATAGGCTAATATTTTGTCTAATTATTGGAAGGATACGGGTTCATGTCTGCAGGCTACAATAGACTATCGTCGACTTCTTTAGCCAAATCTGATAGGTAGGTAGCCCATCGCTGCGTTCTGAGAAGAAAATCGTCGAGTAGTAGTATAATTAATAAGTTGGGGGGCATTGCGTTTTAGAAGCTATAAATCAGTTAAATTCACAATGATATCAAGTCTTTATTAATAACCCATGAATTGAATGAATCATCATAGCCTAACCATTTCACCAAAGACCGATTTCCTCTTTTCCTTATAATCTTTTCTATTTTAAATGTATCTTGCGTTGTCAGTTGTAACTCAGCTTCATAAAATGTCCCTTGTATTTGTTCTCCATGATAGTCTGATATTTTATAGGTTATAGGGTCTGTGTATTGAATGTGTGTTATAGTAAAAATTTCCTGTGTCCACCTTTGAGTGAAACCTTTCTCGAATGTCTTTTTCTTCTTAGAAATTCTTACTTTATCTCCTACCGAAAATTTAGGTTTAACAGTTTCAGGTACAGCGTCGCCGTATAAATTCATCCACACAACCCATTCGTTTGCTTTGATACTCGCTTTAACAGGAGTCATTTTAATGGAAGAATGTCTTGTGTTGTTGTATAAACTAAGCATATTATCTAAAACATCGATATATCTCTGAGTTGAATTTGCTGTAAAATACTTAAACATCTTTTCTTTTACTGTTCTATTAAATCTTTCTACGATACAAGATTTCTCTTCATTCTCAGTTGAATACAACTCCATACCTAATGATTTTACCTGTTTATTATAGAATTCTGTTCCCTTATCGACCCAAAGTTTTTCACCCCTTCTTTTGCTCGTATTAAATATTTTAACGAAAGCATCTGCCACAGATTCTCCGCGCTTATCTTTTAACGGCTGAATAAATGCATACTTGGAGAATATATCAATGACGCTTAACAAATATTTCACACCAGAATTAAATTTAGCATAAGCCTGCATGTCAATCAAGTCTGCTGCCCAAACTTTGTCCACTCCCTGAACATAAACAACTCGCTTCCTAAACTTCCTGACTATAGGTTTATGTAATTCGTCAGCAAGTTGGTCTGTCCATCTCAGAGTTTTTTTTTCAACCCCATTCCAAAATGGGTTTTCGTTGATAAAATTGGTTTAACTATAGATCTTTCAACTCGTTCGCGGAAAGAAGGATTAGGTATATTATTTAATTCATCTATCATAGCTCTGTCAGCGACGTTTCTCCCTGCTGTATCAGTATGTTTAGCATAAGCCAGGTCATGACGATAGGCTGCTGCATCAACCCTATCTACTGGTTTACTCCAATCTTTTGGTGTTCCATCAGGATTCAATCTCAAATCCAATCGAGTACCTGGACCCGTGAAAGAATGTCCTGGAAGATGCATTTCACCCGGGTACTTTGCCCATGGAAGTTTAATATTAGAAGTAGCAGAATTGAGAGCTGAGACCAAATCACCACCTGTAGCGGTGGACATTTTAGTAAACTGAGTTTTTCTAGCGCCACACTCAACACATACACCCCTAAGCATAGGTCTACCATTCTTACTGACGACTCGTTGAACATCTTTAGATTCAGTTTGTCGCTTACATTTTACACAATACGAGTTGTGCTCCATTTTAATATAATATAATTAAAATGGAAGTCCAAGACCTATCGTGGAATGAAGAATCAAGTAAACGCTTTAACAGTCCTCTCCTACCAAGAAGCATCAGAGGTTTGATCGTCGGTAAGTCTCAATGCGGCAAAACAATATTACTACTTAATTTATTACTGAGACCTGGTTGGTTAGACTACGATAACCTGCAGATCTTTGGAAAATCGCTTTTTCAATCAGAATACAAGATACTCAAGAAAGCATTCGAAGAGAAATTACCAAAGGAAGCAATTATAAGACTTTTTGATAATCGAGATGAAATAATGAAATTAAATGTATCACCGACCGCCGTAGTCGAGGAGATGTCTAAAAACATGGCCAAAAAATCGGATATAGAATGCAAGTTCTTTGAAACCTCTGAAGATGTTCCAGATCCACGAGACTTAAGTCGAGATAAAAAGAATCTCATGATTTTTGATGATTTACAATTAGAGAGGCAAAATAAATGCGAATCCTATTATATAAGAGGTAGGCATAGTAATGTAGATTGCTTTTACCTAGCACAAAATTATTTCAAGCTGCCCAGACAAACTATCAGGGAGAATGCCAATTTTATATGTCTATTCCCTCAAGACCTCAAAAATATTAATCATATATACAGCGATCATATAGGTGTAGATGATATGACTATTGAAGAATTTCGTAAACTATGCAAAACTGCATGGGATGAAACGCATGGTTTTGTGGTTATAGACCTTACTAGTAAAACAAATAAGGGCAGGTACAGATCTGGGTTAGATACATTTTACATTAAATAAAAGCAATAATAAAATGATAACAAAATTTAAGATTTTATATTCTAGGTTTAAAAATAGCTATCTAAAATGGAAACCCTTCTTGACGAAATTTTATCTAATACTCAAACGATTGCACGCAACACAGAAGCTAAAGAATCCTTTTGCATTTTGTTGAGCGAAAGGAACACACGAATTCGAACGAAATTTAATCCACTAATCGAACTGGACAAAAGTAAAACGTATGAAATGGCTCTTGTCAATCTTGAAACTTACTACAGTTTTCCTAATATAGATGAAACAAATAATAAATTCGTATATTCGTCAGATAACGGTGTAACGTGGGAAGATTTAGACATTCCAACCGGTTGCTATGAAATCGATGACTTAAACGAATACATACAGAGAATTCTAAAAGAAGAAGGTCATGGACAATGTATAAAGTTGCAACCAAATAACAATACTTTGAAGGCTGTTTTGGAAATTGATGAGAACTATAAAGTTGATTTTACAGTACCAAATTCAATTAGCACCGTTCTAGGATTTCAGCGTCGTGTATACTCCGAAGGATATAACGAATCCGAGCACATAGTCGATATAAACAGCGTGAATAGTTTACGTGTTACCAGTGATATAATAGGATCATCGTATGCCAACGGAACTACGGAGAACATAATTTATTCTTTCTTTCCATCGGTCGGGCCTGGTTATAAGATAATCGAATCTCCTCATAATCTGGTTTATCTTCCAATAACGCTATACTCTATTTCATCGATGGAAACAAAACTAATAGACCAAAATGGAAAACTAATTAATTTAAGAGGTGAGGAATTGTCGATACGATTTCACATAAGAGAGGTTTAATTTAAAGTTTATATTTAATATAAGATGAGCGCTTACGCTAAGGTCAAAGTTAATATTTCTGAAGGGCAAAAAGAGAAGATTAAGCGAGCTGTTCAAGTCGGAACTGGGGTGAGTATAAGACTTTCTCATGAAGATATAACTGGTGAGCATGTATTAGCTCTAAACCAGAGGCAAATTAACAAGTTAACTAAAGCGTATCAAAATGGAACTGGAGTGACAATTAAAATGGGTAAAAAGCAATTAGAAGACAATGCGAGAGTCGAAGGCGGATTTATTGGCGCTATTCTACCGTTCTTAGCAACAGCCGGAAAGTTTCTTCTGTCTAGTGTTCTTCCGAGTTTAGCCACAGGAGCCTTAACAGGATTGGGTTCTGCAGCTGGTTCCAAAATTGTCGATAAAATAAGTGGATCTTCGATCTCACATCCGATAAGTGGATCTTCGATAAGTGGATCTGGAGTGCTCTACGTTAAGAAAGGAGGAATATGCTGTAAGATAGTGCCTGCTGGGGAAGGTCTTTTTCTATCTCCGTGGAAAAAGGGTAGTTCGATATCGGGTTCTGGTCTGTTTATGAAAAGAGGAGCAGGATATATCAGCGGTGAAGGTCTTATCTTGGGACCCAATTCACCATTTAAAAATATTCCTATTCTTGGAATGTTACTTTAAACAATCTCTTATATAAATGTCTGGATACGGTCACCCAATACACAAATTTATCACCAAACGAAAGCCTCGTGTGAGTCCGATAATTTGGATGCCTAAAGTGGTCACTCACGCTCCTGCAAGACAACGAGCAGGCGACAGATATGAGATTTTTGCTCAGCAAGCGATAACGATTGAACCAAAGACAAATATTACAGTAGAAGTAGGCCTTGGAGTCCGAATGACCAGTGGAATGTGTCTAGTCTCTCTTAGACAGAAGTTGAAACAACTCAGACTTAGCCTTCAAGATGGTACTGTCCTAGAGGACGCAGAGGATATAATAATTACAATTCAAAACAACTCCGATTCAGCAGTTACTATAAACGAAAAAGACTCCATATGTTACGTTAATTACTACGATGCATAAATTGTACGTTTTATGTTTACGTTTTACGTTTACGTTTTACGTTTACGTTTTACGTTACGTTTTAAACATTATACTTATAATAAGAAAATGTCACTACTGAAAATTAGTGATCCTGCAAAAAGAGATTTTATTATCGAAGAGTTTTTAAAAACGAAAAAAAATATTAAACAAAACTTTCTCTCAGAGAGAATAGATGATCTTGGACTTCAACGAGAATTAACGAAAATCTACAAACCAATAGTCGACTCTCAATCAGCAATTTCGAAAGAACAAAACGCTTTGCTGTCGACAATAAAGGATAATTCTGCAGCAACATCACTTGCTCTAAAAGCACTTCCAGATTCGTTGAAAACCATTCAATTTCCTCAGTATCCGTCTATAGAGGCGTACGATGACGATGACCCAGTAGAAGGCATTAGAAGGTTAGAATTAGGAAATATTGCAGTTGAATACCTTAAAAAATATGCTTCTGATAGAAGACTTGTGGATACAACATTCGGATTAAGATCAAGAGATGGAAAATTCTACATCGGTGACAGCGAAGCCTCAATCCAAGGAAATGATATTACAGTTGGAACCACAACTTATCAAGGAACTCCAGGATTATGGGAATTGTTAACGTTAGCTAGTCCAAACAGTTCAATTTATGATAATCGTGATCTCGAAGAATACGCCGAGATTCTAACTAAAACGAATGCCATGAGTCAGCCAAATAAACCAAACAAACCTAAATCGTCTAGAAGTGTAAAATATAAACAGATAATAAAACCCATATGGGACGATTACATGAAGTTAAGAGGTAAAACAGGAAGCGGAATAATTACCATTCCTTCAGATCCTAACGAATTAGTAAAACAATTAGAGTTGCGAATATATAGCTACAAAGCGGGAAATACGGGTGTAAGAAATGAAATTGTAGGTATGACGGATGAGTTACTAAGACAAAGAGTGATAACCAAAGATGAATATAAAAAATTGATGATCTAATTAAAAATTGATGATCTAATTTAAAAATTGATGATCTAATTTAAAAATTGATGATATAGAAATGCTGGTCGTTGCGAGAAGAAGTTATAAAAAAGTACACGTTGTCGGTGGAGCAGGAATATTCGATTCCATTGCAGGATTTCTCAAGAGACTACTAACTTCGAATGCAGCCAAACAAATTGCGAGCACAGCTGTCAAAGAGATTGGGAGTGTTGCTAAGGATAAGGCGATCGACGTTGGAAAACGATTACTCAATAAGATACTTCCACCAACCACCGTTCAGCAGCCGATAACTCAAGAAACTAAAGTAATTCTAGCTAGATTACTTGGGTCGAATCCGCAAATGACGGGAGGAGCTATTAGAATTCAAGATCTAGTAAAACGCTTAAACGGAGGTGGTTTGAAAATGGCAGTTTAAATTTATTTTGCTTAAGGTTAATTTTCTTATTTAAAAATATATGTATAATAAAATGCAATCCGATATTCTAAGATTCACAGAGCAACCATTGATCGATGAAGGTATAGAGCGATACGAATGGCATGAGTACGAACCTGTAGCGAGAACTAACCTTAACAGTTCTGGTGAAATAAGAATAAATATTGAATTACAAGACTTATACAGTCACCCAGCAGAGTCATATCTACAATTCGAAGGAAGACTAATTAAAACCGATGACACCGCATACGTTAATGCCGATTTAGTCGCTCTTACGAATAATGGGCTTATGTATCTATTCAGTCAAATATCCTATCAGTTATCTAATCAAGAAATCGAAACGCTATTTCATCCGGGTCAAGCTACAACGATGCTCGGTTTACTTACGTATCCAAACGATTTTCAGCTGACTCAAGGCTTAAATCAGCTGTGGTATAAAGACACTGGAGCGACTGCTGTTATTGCGGACAACCCCGGCTTTGCCACTAGACAAAGCTTTCTCATTCGCAAACCAAACACTAAAGGAATGTTCAGCTTTATTGTTCCGTTGAAGCATATTTTCGGGTTTTGCGATGATTACGACAAGATTATTTACGGTTTTAAACAGACGCTGACTTTAGTTCGTAAAGCTGACGATGATGCCATATTCCGAGATAACGCTGCAGCTGCTGGAAAAGTTGCGATAAACAAAATTTCATGGTTTATTCCGCACGTTATTCCTTCCGATATGGAACGAATGCAGTTGTATAAGACGATTGAATCAAAATTAACGTTGCCAGTTGCGTATAGAGCTCGTCAATGCGACACAATAACGGTTCCTCAGTCGACAAGTTTCAGTTGGCGTCTTAGCGTAAAAACATCACCTGAGAAACCTAGATATATCATCGTAGGATTTCAGACGGACCGTAGCGGTAATCAGGAAAGTAATCCGTCGCTATTTAATCACTGCGATCTCAAGAACATTTATGTGATGATGAATCAAGAAAGATATCCAGCTGTCGATCATAACCTGTCGTTTCCTAATCAACAATTCTCCAGAGCGTACAGAGACGCGTCCTCCTTTAGTCAAAAATTCTATGGTATGGATAAGTTGATTACCCAAAGCAATATAACACCTGTAGATTATAAAGAATTATATCCGTTGTTCGTGTTCGATGTAAGCAAACAATCCGAGCGTTTGAAATCTTCAGTCGTTGATATTCAGATTAAGGCTCTTTTCAATGCAGCAGTGCCAGCCGACACCGAAGCGTATGCTGTCGTAATTTCAGATAGGTTGCTGCAGTTCCAATCGGATGGACAGAAAATGAGTGTAGTGTATGGAAAATTGATTTAAAGAATACTTATATATTATGAAGCTACCAGAGCTTAGAATGTTAGCCAAGCATCACGATGTTACAGGCACTTCGCATCTCAACAAACCTCAAATGATAGCTGTATTGATTGAAAAGAATATTCTTCCGACGGACTACAAGTCTGTGTCATATCGACATGACACGTTGAGTAGTATCAGGAAACAACCGAGAAGAGTAGATATTATAGATCGAGAGACTGGCGTTGTTACCTCGTATCCATCGATGTATAAAGCTGCTAAGGCGTATGGTCAGAGTGCTGGTATAATAGCTTATCATAACGGAAATGTCTGGAGAGATAGATACGAAATTAAAGTGTATGAGAGATAAAATGATATGAAATTAGTGGATCTTCGATCTCACAGATAAGTGGATCTTCGATCTCACATGTTTTAATATTTTTGCGTGGTAAGATAAAATGGATTTAAAGAAAAGTAGTTTAAGAAACATGAACCATGTTGAACACTTGCTCGACTCGCCGGTTCCTGACATTAAGGTTCCTACGCTTACGCCTACACCTGGTAAATACAAACCAGTAGCGCCTAAGAGAAAATACAAAAATAGGGTTAGGACAAAAATAAATGATTTTGCGGATTGGTTACTTAGTTATGTGCCTGAACAAGACAATAAAGTCGTTAACGAAAAACTAGAATCGTTGAAGTCAACTGTTTCCAGGATATTCGATAAAACTAAAATTCGGGAAACAGCGTCGGCTATTAAAGGATTCACCAAGCAGTATAGAATAGATGGAATTAATGGAATGGATGCCTCGTCGTTTCTTGATTTCGTCAGACCGCAGGTAGTAAATCTGTTGTCGAGTAATCGCCAAACAAAGGTTAATCTAGTTCTTACTTGTACTATGGAACGAGTAGATATGAAATCTGGAATAGTGACTTCTGAGGATATACCATTCCTTTCGAGGGCAGAAGTTATTTTAGAAGCAACCGACTTGAATGAAATATACAGCAGAAAGAAGGATAAAATCATGGAGTCTATTGCTAGTTTTCAGATGCAAGGAAGTAATTGGAGATTTAAAGCTGTTGTAAAATTAGATATAAATACGGTAAAATATACCCCCTTAAGAGGTAGTTCTTACATTCCACTTCCCAGCTTCTTAGCTAATAAAAAGGCTATTATAAATATGAAAAACGACGACGAAGAATGTTTCAAATGGTGTATCACTAGAGCTTTGAATCCGGTTGTGAAAAATCCGGAAAAAATAACGAAAGCTTTGAAAGAACAATCGAAAAAACTTAATTGGAGTGGCATTGAGTTTCCAGTTGCTGCTGATGCTAATATGATAGGTAAATTTGAGAGAAATAACAATATTAATGTTAATGTATTCGGTTATGAAAAAGAAGTATACCCGCTTTATCTGTCTAAGTGTGAAAGTAGTATTGATCTTTTGCTTATATCTGATGGAGAAAAAAAACATTATTGCTGGATAAAGAATTTTAACAGATTGATGACATCTGGGACTAATTCGAGGTACTATTGTAAAAGATGCACGACTGGTTTCTCAACGACCAAAGCGCTTAACAACCATAATGAGTACTGCTCTCAACATAACGCACAAAAAATAGAAATGCCAGAACCAGGAACTATGTTAAGTTTTAAAAATTATAACAATTCTATGAGGGTTCCTTTTATAGTCTACGCAGATTTCGAGTCTTTTGTGAAACCGATCGATACATGCCAACCAAATCCAGAGTTGTCGTACACTAATAAATATCAAAAGCATACTCCTAGCTCCTTTTGTTACCACATAAAATGTTTCGATGATAGCGTATATTCACAAGATCCTGTGACGTTTACGGCTGAAAGCGAAGATGATGATGTTGGTCAAATATTTGTAGATAAATTAGAAGAGAATATAAAACGAATATATAATCAGTTTAAATTTAAGAAGAATATGATATTTACAGAAGAGGACAAGAAGTGTTTTGATACAGCTACAACATGTCATATCTGTGAAAAAACGTTGGGCGAAGACCGAGTGAGAGATCACTGTCATCTTAGTGGTAAATTTAGAGGTGCTGCTCATAACAGTTGTAATTTAAACTATAAAGTCCCCAAGTTTTTCCCTGTAGTGTTTCATAATCTTTCCGGGTACGATTGCCATCTGTTCATTAAGAAACTGAGAGGTGATAATGGAGAGAAAATTAACTGCATACCTAACAACGAGGAAAAGTATATATCGTTTAGCAGAGAGGTTGTTGTCGGTAAGTTTGTAAAAGATGGAAAAGAAATACTAGTCCGACGAGAACTGCGTTTTATCGACAGTTTTAAATTTATGGCTTCGAGTCTTGATGCTTTATCGAGGAACCTAAGCAAAGACCAGTGTAAAAATATTAGGAAACGATATACAGGAAAGAAGCTCGATCTTTTGCTAAGAAAAGGCATATATCCTTATGACTACGTCGATTCATTTACTACCTTTAATGAAACCGAACTACCACCAAAATCCGCTTTCTATTCTAAGCTAAATGATTCGAATATTAGCGATGAAGACTACGAGCATGCACAAACGGTATGGAAAGAATTTGGATGCAAAACATTCAGAGAATATCACGATTTATACAACGTTTCGGATGTTCTGCTACTTGCTGATGTTTTCGAAAACTTTAGAGATGTGTGTATGAAGAACTATACGCTTGACCCTGCATGGTATTTTACATCTCCTGGCTTAGCCTGGGATGCCGCTTTAAAATTGACAGGCGTGAAATTGGAGTTATTGAATGATTATGATATGATTCTGATGATTAAGCAAGGGATGAGAGGAGGAGTAAGCACAATATCAAATCGATACGGGAAAGCGAATAATAAATATATGAACGATTTCAACAGTAACGAAAATTCTACATTTATCACTTACCTGGATGCGAATAATCTATATGGATGGGCTATGATCAAACCTTTACCTACTCACGGGTTCAAATGGATGAATAAAGCTGATTTAAAAAATTGGAGAAGTATTCCATGCATATTGGAAGTTGATTTGGAATATCCTAAAGAGTTACACGACCTGCATAACGATTTTCCGTTAGCCCCCGAAAGCATTGAGATTGACAAAGTCAAAAAGTTAATTCCAAACTTAAACGATAAAAAGAAGTATGTGCTGCACTACGATAATCTGAAGCTGTACGAGAGCTTAGGTCTGAAAATAACAAAAGTGCACAGAGGCATACTATTCGAGGAAAGCGATTGGTTGAAAAAGTATATCGATTTAAATACAGCTCTTAGAACGAAAGCTACTAATGACTTTGAGAAAGACTTTTTCAAATTAATGAATAACAGTGTCTTTGGAAAAACTTGTGAGAACATTGAAAATCGTGTTGATATAAAGTTAGTGTGTCAGGAGGAGAAGGCTATTGAACTAGCCGCTAAACCTAATTACGAGAGATGTACTATTTTCGATGAAAATCTAATAGCCGTTCACATGAAAAAAACTAAATTGTACTATAATAAACCTATCTATCTTGGCATGTGTATATTAGATTTGAGTAAAACGTTGATGTATGAATTTCATTACAATTACATCAAGGATAAATACGGAAATAGAGCTAAATTATTATTTACCGATACAGATTCTTTGACATACGAAATTAAAACTGAAGACTTTTACTCAGATATCGCAGGTGATATTAAGGCTCGATTCGATACAAGTGACTATCCAAGAGATCATCCGTCTGGTATTGAGATTGGAGTAAATAAAAAAGTTATTGGAATGTTCAAGGATGAAACTAGTGGGAAACAGATAAAAGAATTTATCGGGTTGCGAGCAAAGTTGTATTCTTATAAGATGGCTGCTGGAGATGAGCACAAGAAATGTAAAGGTATTAAGAAGAATGTTGTCCAGAAAACTATTACTCACGAAGATTATAAAGACTGTTTATTTACTAAAAAAGAACAACAACGAACGATGAATGTTATTAGATCTTATCATCACGATATTTATACAGAAGAAATTAATAAAGTTGCATTATCTGCAGATGACGATAAACGGGTAATAATGGAGGATGGAATTCATACTTTGGCATATGGTCACTACTCGTTGAAAATTTTTAATTAATGTTTATATTAAATAAATGAGCGTCAAACAAATCGATGTTTGTGGAGTAGTGCTACCGAATCATCCGTTAACGAATTTTGAATTATTGGATGCCGCGAAGAAGCTGAATATTCCGAATTTTAGAGGCGTTTTCGTGCGAGACGAGCTGCCGAATAAACCTAGACGGAATGAATGTGGGATATTGAATCTAGATGATTCTAAAGGAACCGGTCAGCATTGGTGCGCTTTCTTAAAGAGCGGTAATGAGAAAATATATTTCGATAGTTACGGCCTTCCTCCCCCTCTGGAACTGATAAAGTATTTACGCCGTCCAGTGTTATATAACAGCGAGCGAATACAGCCGGATAACGAAGTGTTTTGCGGCCATTTGTGTCTGTATGTGACGAAGATGGTGGGTGATGGAATGAATTTCCAAGAAGTTATAAATGGCTTGCATTAAAAATTATTATTATATAGATATATATATATAATGCCTGTCGATAAATTCGGTCACACCGCTGCTGGAGGAACATCACGAAGAGTAATCGCTGGAGGTGTAACTCTTAGTCAAATAAATGCTAATTTTCTTCGATGTGATGGAGCAAATCTGCCGACTGGAAATTTAAAAATGAATGGACATGTGATAAAAGGTCTCCCAGTAACGAATACTTCGACAGCAGGAATGGATGAAGCTTTAAGTAGGGGACAAGCTATTGATTTGATAACGAATCACGACGACTCTCCGTCCAACGATAATCATTTGACGAATAAGAAATACGTTGATGCTTCGAAAGTGTCTAAAACTGGTGATACAATGGCTGGCGACTTGTTCTTAAACGTTGGCTCCGATCGTCTGCGATCAATGGGTTGTAAGGACTTGAGAGGAGAAAATAAAGAATTCACTATTTTCTTAGGCAGTATACGAAATAAACTACAATGTTCGTTAAACAATCCTATTACATTACAATCGACGGATGGATTTCTATGCAAAATAGGTGTAGAAAATATAATGAGAATCGGTAGAGCGTCTAACGATCGAAATATCGACGTTTATCAAAATATCCTAATGAATAGTAATAATATCAACGATTTAAGCGATCCTCTTTTAGCTCAAGATGCCGCTACAAAGAATTACGTTGATAAATCTCTGAAAAAGTGCCATGTTGGATATATTCCTCCCTTGGAAGCTGATGAAAGTGTGACAGGATTTGTTGCTAGCGCCAGTGATTGTTTTGCCGGAAACAAAGCCTACCATGCTTTCACTAATCTCACCGATGATGTGAACGCAGCTTGGGGTTCTTTGCGTGAAGATCATATGATTCCTTGGTTACAAATTAAATGTCCTGAGCCAGTTAAAATTTGGAGAATTGCGTTGAAAACAGTAAATGAATCTCTCTTTTATTTATACGCTAGCAATGATGGAGTAGTGTTTGCACACTTACATACATCTTCAACTCCTTCAGAGGCTGTTCCGACATTTGTTAATATTTCTACTACGGATGCGTGTCAATATTATAAAGTTGCAGTACAGGGAAAGGATGATGATCTTCCACTAGGGATTCAAGTAATGCAATTATATGTATACGATGACTAATCTGCATTAAAAATTATTATATATAATATGCCTGTCGATAAATTTGGTCACACCGATGTTAGTTCATCACAAAGAGTAATCGCTGGAGGTGTTACTCTTAGTCAAATAAATGAGAGTTTTCTTCGATTGGATGGAGCAAATCCAGTGACTGGAAATTTAAAAATGGGTGGTCACAAAATTAAAGGACTACCTACAACGAACACTTCGACAGCAGGAATGGATGAAGCCTTAAGTCGTGGTCAAGCCATTGATTTGATAACGAATCACGACGATTCTCCGTCCAACGATAATCATTTGACGAATAAGAAATACGTTAATGAACAAGTTACATTGAAGGTGGCTAAGACTGGTGATACAATGACTGGTGATCTAATCTTAAACGTTGGCTCCGATCGTCTGCGTTCAATGGGTTGTAAGGACTTGAGAGGAGATAATAAAGAATTCACTATTTTCTTAGGTAGTATACGAAATAAACTACAATGTTCGTTAAACAATCCTATTACATTACAATCGATGGATGGATTTCGTTTTAGAATAAACAATGAAATCATGTTAGAGATGGTTAAGTCGACGCAATACAATATTTCATCTCAAATAAATGTGCATACAACCATCTTTATGCATGATGGTTACATTACAGGTCTACACAATCCCAACAGCGCCAGCGATGCAGCTACGAAGCAGTATGTAGATTCTATCACAATCGGTCCCGCGCTTAGCATTCATTCTTTAACTCGTCAAGCCATAGACGCTAAAACTCACACAAGAGTTTCTTTCGATAGTGTAAGATTCCAAACCGATGCTGGTATAAGTACGAGACTGACTCGTGTCACTCCCGGAAAAGCCGGATACTATTTGGTTTCGACGTATATAGAATTTTGTGACACTAATACCGCTCATGGTAACGTCTACCTGTATAAAAATGGAGCGAATTACATGCAAATTGCGGGCGGAGCGGGTACGGGAGCTGCGCATAACAATTCAACCGGTTGTAGCATAGTTTTTGTAACCAACACCGATTTTCTCGAGATATTCGTTTATTCACACATCGCACTAAATATATTCGCTAGAGACTTTTCGGCAGTATTCTTACGACCTTAATTTCCTTGCTGATCGAAATAATAAAAGACTTCCAAAGGGCGGTGACCAATCCTCTCCCTCGCCGTCTCATCATCCACTGACCGTGTACTCATCATAGCTAAGTCGGCTAGAGGAACAGAAATCTCGTTACAAATTTCTGCCCCGGCGGGGAATTGAACCCCCAACCTCTTGGTCGACAGTCTAGCGCGCTAACCACTGTACTACCGAGCACCCCCCTCAGGAAATAATAAAAGACATCCAGCTTGTTAACCCTATACTGGAAAAAAAGACTTCATTTTCAAGGCCTTGGCATATGAAGGCGGTGGCTAATCCTCTCTCTCGCCGTGTCATCATCCACTGACCGTGTACTCATCATAGCTGAGTCGACAGTCCAGCGCGCTATCCACTGTACTACCGAGCACCCCCCTCAGGAAATAATAAAAGACATCCAGCTTGTTAACCCTATACTACTGGTGTTGCATCGTTTGAGAACATATTAATAACAATAATAATAATTATTATTATAAAAGCGCTATAATAAGTTTTCATAATTATGCATATAAGATGTCTCCAAAGATAAAGCTCCTTTTAGGCCATAATTATAGCCTAAGCATTTATATACATTTATCCTATAAATCCGACTGATGTACAAATAATCAAAATATGCATAACCTTTATTCAAACCTCGTGAGTAGGCCTATGAAGTTTGAGCGAGGTTATATATATTTATATATAGCCTATAATATATACATGCATAATATGCATGTATATATTATGTAGCCTATATACGGTCTATAAATAAATTATGTTGATGGATGTTAACTGTCTTACTCAGCACCACACCATGAACATTAGAAGCAATGAACAAAAAGGAGCAAAAATATGTCGCAACGTTGAGAGCCATGAATAGCAGACGTTTTGACTAATGCGTGGTCTAACAATAATCATGACTTGTGTGAACGAATAATTTTATCGCAATATCGGACGATAATAAAACCTCGGAATTGTAGGCTGCGTGGGTAAATAGGTCTAGGTTACTCGTCTCACAAAATAATGTTAACTGTACAATTCACGAACTCTCCATTATTTTGGAGAGCCACTGCTGTAAAAAAGGCAATTAATTTTCTGTGTGAGCAGTTGCATATTAAATTATAGTTCTACCCAATGCATGGCGTTGAGTGATGTGCACATTGTGCGCCCATCTCTCGCCCAACCATAGCCGACAAAGTATAGTTGTAAATCATTGTAGAAAAGTCCTTTCAACTTCACATCAACAATACGGTTCCTCACACACCCAAAGGAGTTCCTATCCTCTGTCAACATCTCATGTATTTAATGCATATGGAAATGGGTCAACTTGTCGTCATTGTGCAGTTTCAATAGTATTGTTATTAATATTGTTGTCAATAATATTATTATTGTCGTAGGCACTATAGGAAGTCTGCTTAATTAGATTATTAAATTAACTGCGTTAGAAGAGTTCGATTACCAATTGAGAGAAATTTCACAAGCTGCTGTAGGGCAGGGTCAATTCATTTCATTCAAAATTAATTTTGGTCTTTCTAGCTCTGTTAGATCTGTTAGCGTTTTCATCTGACTATACTTATGTAGATACATAGTCATCTACCAAGCTTTCAGTTGCCTGTATACATTATAAGGCAACCTTTATTCACAATTTAGCATTAAGATTTAGTCAATAGATTTGATCACAAATTGCAATTCATCAGAAATCACTTCATTCAAGAACTTTTGTTCATTTCTCTGGCGTCTTTGATATCTGTCCGTCTTCTCGCGAGCAACATATGAAACGACAGCAATCCGTAAATCACAGAATATTATATCTAAGCTTATTCTGTGTAAGTCTTGCACTGTAGGCCTACATATATATCGCTTTTTGGTTAGATGTGTACATTGTGTAGGCTAAGTAAGTACAGGATAAAAAATATCAGCGTATACAATAATAACTTATATGTGTGAGCAACGCAGTGAATGTCGAGTAAATAATGACTGGCTGATGGCAGACCTCGCCTCGACGACAACGACGACACGATCTTTGACATTAGTGACATGTCGAGTCGAAAGGAATGCAGCAGCACACCTCACGACCATGCATGCAGAGAAAAGAGAGAAAAGAGAAAAGAGATAGAGACTGTTTTTGTCGTCGTTGTTGTTGTTGTTTGGTAAAGAAGTATTGAGGTTAGTCTGTAGCTATCGTTGTGTGGTTGAAACCAATGTGCTATTCTGGAAATAATATCTTTCTCTATTTTGACGATATTCTAAAACAATTTAAATATCTCGTTGAGGAAAGCGAAGAAATACAGGGAATCTGAGGCAACTCGTGTCATGATTGTAGCCACAGAGAAATTTTAGCCAGCAGCTGCAATCAAGCGGAAGAGCGGATACATCGGGATATGTATCATGAACGTTTAATGTTTCATGATAAGTCTACTTCTTCAACGGTAGCTGATGTGTTTCCGATGCTTTTAGCAGAATAGCTGTGTTCGTCAGATGTGTTTCTGGATCGTTCTTTCCTTTGACGAATTGACAACCACAATAGAATAATTGCATCTTCATACGGAAGCTCGTTAACAAGTTTCTTCTGTGTGCAGACCTACATGTAATCCATCAAGAAACTCCGTTCGACTTAAGCTAAAATTCTTCGTCTCATTCGTTGATGCTTTCGTCTGTTGTGATTATAGAGCGAAAGAGATTTCGATGCAAGAAACATTTCGTAACATACTAAGCTATTCTGCTTAGTATGGCCGACCAAAGGAGATATTGTTATTTATTACTAAGAGTGGCGGCCGTTCTGTCAATGTTTACTCCTTTCGGAATTGGTAGGCCTACGCACAGTTCATCTATTTTTTCTCCTCAATCACTTTGCATGCAGCCTATATTTTCAATATTTTATACATCAGTCTTACTTCAGCTTGCGTGTTTTATTCCAGATTAATGCTAAATCGGGAGCGCTTTGCTAATTCATTTTTAAAAATAGGCTATTTTGTTGAGCATAATTATTTTTAAATAGAGCCACTCATTTCAGATTCACCATCTGCACTAGCCTAAATGATCTAAGATGCAATTAAAATGCAAATGCACTCTAACATCATGTTAGCGTGTACGCCCTATATGTAAATTATTATTATTATTCCTACACAACGCCATATAACCTTACCATAGTTTCATTGATGATCTAAATGAATACAAGCTTACATGCAATAAGCGGCATTAGCCTATTAATGTTTAACCCGCGAGAAGTTACTATTAAATAATAACATTACTTAGGCCTACTTAGACTTAGTCCTTCCTGTGCATGTCTGCACACCGGGCGACGCATCTCCTCCACTCGTCTCTATCCATCGCCAGTTCTTTCGCCTCCTCCCATGTCAGCTCCAGGCATACTAACATAGGCCTACTAAATTTTATTCTGCAATTTTTTTCACACTGCACTGAGAATGTGAATGTAATCTTGCAATGTAGCATTTGTAGGGTTAATGCAGTGGGAGTAGAGGTGGTGGTGGTGGTGTTTGTATTATGGTAAGGTTGGTTCTTAGGCCAATCAGCGCGGCCAAGACGAAGACCTCTAGCAGGATCGAAAGTGTAAGCCTTTCAAAGAACCTTTGCAGGTAGACTAGCGGACACGCCGGCCGGAAAAAAATCGACTTCTCTGGGCGGAAACTTTCTGACGACCTTTTCTTTAGTCATTGAAATTTCTGACGACCACTTTTTAGTCATCGACTGGTTTTCTAGTTACTTGTAACCCACGACAGTCCAAAAACCACTACTATTTTGTGATGTTCGCCTATTTTCTCCTCGACATTTCATTTCTCGCACATTTTGTTCACATTTTTTCTTTGTGAGGTGAGTGTGCGCTGTATAGGCCCTACCCTCGTGTAACAGCCCGGACTATAGGCTAATTGACGCCAGATAAATCAAAACAGAGGTAAATGTAGAATACATTGTTTCGCTGTAAATCGAATGACTTGTCGTGTTTTCATGTAGCTACATTCGACCAATGTGTGACGTCATTAAGAAATATGGCAGTTTACGAAGGATCGGTGGATACGCTGCTCAGCTGTCCATCTGCTGGACCGTATGGCTATGAGTGGTCGGTCAGGTCAGCTTCAAACGCGGCTATAACTACTGAGATCAGCAACTTTGACGGAATTGTTTCGTCAAATCTAACAGGACTCTACGCAGTTGATCAAACGGGTCTAACAGTGAAACACGCTACAACAGATGCAACGACGGCTGGTCCGATATCGACTGCAGGAGCTTACACCGTAGAATTTGCAACAGATGAGTTTAGAAATGAAACTGAAAAGGTTGCCGCCAAATTGGTTGTCATCCGTAAGTAAATGAATTTATAAATCTATTTCTGATTACCAAAATGTTATGAAGGAATTGAGAATTGGAATGCAAAGCCAGCTGCTTTGTGGGTTAGGCTATATAATTGTTGGTGATCTACAGAAATATGAATGGCTGTATTGTTAATGTAATTGTTGTCCATTAAATTGAAGAGCACATTTGGAAGATACAAAACTTTCGTCAGCAAGAGAGAGACAGACAGACAGACAGAGAAAGACAGAGACAGACAGAGAGATTTAAATTGCTTCTACTGCTGCACAAATCCATTTAGAAAGTCTGCACATTAATGTGTAGCACTGCACTCTAAACAAAGCCCTTGTTTGTTTGTTTGTTTGTTTGTTTGTTTGTTTGTTTGTTTGTTTGTTTGTTTGTTTGTTTGTATGTGCAAAGCCCTGATCTCAGTTCAATCAGACATAAAAATTATGGGCATTGGATGAGTTTTGCTTCTTTAGGTCACCACCCACAGAGCATGCAATGCCAGATGGTGATTTGAATATAAACATTAAAAACCTAAAATTTAATAACAATGTCATAAATTCGGCCAAACAAATGAGACACGTCTTAACTTCATGTCTTATTATTTAATGCATTAATTTGAGTTGATGTCTTTTCTTGCAGGTTCTGGTCCGGTCTGTTCTTGTGATGATTCGGCTTCGGACATCGTCAGCATAACATGCACGATTGTTTACGCAGATCATCCTGTCGCTCCTATCTATGCAGTCATGAATTGGACAATCAATGGTGAGTTTTACAAGACAGATAAGCAACGCTCGAGAAGCATCACCAGTCAAAATAATGTCTTCAATTCTACATCAACGATGACCGTTAGTAACACAGGTCCATCCAGCTTCGACTGCATTGCATCATTTGCTGCGCCACCATTCGCCAATACTCCTAACCTCGCTCAGAATGCGCCTGACTTCAGTGCAACTTGTACAGGTAATTGAAACTCAAATATCGTTGAGCGGCCATTTAATGTATTCTCACCGTATGACAGGTTAGACAGCAACTGTAACAAGACATAGCCTAAATACCTATGATCGCCCAGGATTTTTATCTGTGAATTAACCCAATAGTATTGGGACATTTTATTACATTAATTTTAATTATTGTAGGCTACAAAGGTTTCAATGACGAGTACGACCCAAGTTGGCCACATGTATTTCTAAAATATTTCGATTCTAAACTCAACTTAACATCATACGAGAAACTTTTCGGCTGTACTCCTGTATCTTCATCGGAGTGCATTCGCTTGTGACTCGTGTTATTTTTTGGCTGTGTTATCACTTTCAGATCACTTTGTTTGCTGAAGCGACTGTTAACTTCATAGGCCGCGCGCTTTTGTGCAAGACTTGTCTTGTTAAAGCGTGTTACAAATAATAAATTGTATTGTATTGTATTGTATTGTATGTACAGAATCACATAATTATTAGTAGAAACAATTGGTAACAGCTATCACAGCTATCACAGCTACAACATATTCTACATGTATTTTATCTGCAGCAACAGCCAACGGCTATAGCCTAATAGTTAGGGCTTAATTCCAAAAACGGTTAAGTCCTTCTTTGATGTGTGGACTTAACCGTTTTTGGAATTAAGCCCTTCATTTATTACTAACTATTAGGCTATAAATAATGGGAAAATGAAAAACATTTTAAAAGATTAAATTATAATAGATTTTCTTACACACACGGTAAGAAGTCAGGAGCATTTAATTTTGAAGTTCTTAATTAATTTTGTCACGACGATGATCTATAATTCATGATGATGATGCGGAATTGCTTTAGTCAGATGATTCGGTTGCTTGTCGGCACTGAGCAAAGTCCTGGCTACGATCTTAACCACTACTGCGTACTTATCCTGCGTAGTCCTACTACAGAGCATAGGTCTGTCTCCATTAAATGCATTTGCAACATCCGTTCGCACCGCCTGTCTTTCTCATAGTCTTTCATCATCTTTCTCGCCTTTTATCTCGGGTCTAGCGCAATCGGAGCGCTTCTCAAAGGCTTATGCTGGGAAAAACACTTTATAAGTGGACATATGCAATTCAACACAATACAATTACTATTATAGGTGTAAGGCTGTAGGCCTAAGTGTTGAATGTAGCCTACCAACAATTTTCATACCGGAACTGTGGCTGACTTTCGATCACAAGTGCAACTTTGGCATTTCACTTTTTTAAGAACGAAAAGTAAGAAAGTGATAGAAATTACACTGAGTTTCAATACCCCAAAACACATAGGACATTAGGACTAGAGCAGTTTAGTAATTTTGACTTAAAACAATCAATAACAATCAATACAATAGAGCTGCAAGATAATTTTCGTACTCTTTCTTTCAGTTTCTTGTGGCCAAACAACCACCGCGTCACAAACTACAAAAACACAATCAACAACAACAAATCACACGACCACTAAAACAACATCATCCAAAATCACAAAACCACAGACAACAGCAAAACTAGTAACAACCAGTGTGCGGCTTCCAACAACGACAAGAACGACATACATACCATCAACAACCACTACTCAATGTACTCATTCAACATCCAAAACACCGACCACAATATCAGCGATGACATCACAAAGAACTACAACTGCCCAACCGTCAACAACCAAAACACCGACTACAATAGCAGCGACAACTACTCAACGAACTACAACTGCCCAACAGTCAACAACCAAATCACTGACTACAATAGCAGCGACAACTACTCAACGAACTACAACTGCCCAACCGTCAACAACCAAAACACCGACTACAATAGCAGCGACAACAACTCAACAAACTACAACTGCCCAAGCGTCAACAACCAAAACACCGACCACCATAGCAGCGACAACTACTCAACGAACTACAGCTGCGCAACCGTCAACAACCAAAACACCGACTACAATAGCAGCGACAACTACTCAACGAACTACATCTGGCCAACCGTCAACAACCAAAACACCGACTACAATAGCAGCGACAACTACTCAACGAACTACAACTGCCAAACCGTCAACAACCAAATCACCGACTACAATAGCAGCGACAACTACTCAACGAACTACAACTGCCCAAGCGTCAACAACCAAAACACCGACTACAATAGCAGCGACAACAACTCAACGAACTACAACTGCCCAAGCGTCAACAACCAAAACACCGACTACAATAGCAGCGACAACTACTCAACGAACTACAACTGCCCAAGCGCCAACAACCAAAACACCGACCACAATAGCAGCGACAACTACTCAACGAACTACAACTGCGCAACCGTCAACAACCAAAACACCGACTACAATAGCAGCGACAACTACTCAACGAACTACAACTGCCCAAGCGTCAACAACCAAAACACCGACTACAATAGCAGCGACAACTACTCAACGAACTACAACTGCCAAACCGTCAACAACCAAATCACCGACTACAATAGCAGCGACAACTACTCAACGAACTACAACTGCCCAAGCGTCAACAACCAAAACACCGACTACAATAGCAGCGACAACTACTCAACGAACTACAACTGCCCAACCGTCAACAACCAAATCACCGACTACAATAGCAGCGACAACTACTCAACGAATTACAACTGCCCAACCGTCAACAACCAAAACAGCGACTACAATAGCAGCGACAACTACTCAACGAACTACAACTGCCCAACCGTCAACAACCAAATCACCGACTACAAAAGCAGCGACAACTACTCAACGAACTACAACTGCCCAAGCGTCAACAACCAAAACACCGACTACAATAGCAGCGACAACTAGTCAACGAACTACAACTGCCCAACCGTCAACAACCAAATCACCGACTACAATAGCAGCGACAACTACTCAACGAACTACAACTGCCCAAGCGTCAACAACCAAAACACCGACTACAATAGCAGCGACAACTACTCAACGAACTACAACTGCCCAAGCGCCAACAACCAAAACACCGACCACAATAGCAGCGACAACTACTCAACGAACTACAACTGCGCAACCGTCAACAACCAAAACACCGACTACAATAGCAGCGACAACTACTCAACGAACTACAACTGCCCAAACGTCAACAACCAAAACACCGACTACAATAGCAGCGACAACTACTCAACGAACTACAACTGCCAAACCGTCAACAACCAAATCACCGACTACAATAGCAGCGACAACTACTCAACGAACTACAACTGCCAAACCGTCAACAACCAAATCACCGACTACAATAGCAGCGACAACTACTCAACGAACTACAACTGCCCAACCGTCAACAACCAAATCACCGACTACAATAGCAGCGACAACTACTCAACGAACTACAACTGCCCAAGCGCCAACAACCAAAACACCGACCACCATAGCAGCGACAACTACTCAACGAACTACAGCTGCGCAACCGTCAACAACCAAAACACCGACTACAATAGCAGCGACAACTACTCAACGAACTACAACTGCCCAAGCGTCAACAACCAAAACACCGACTACAATAGCAGCGACAACTAGTCAACGAACTACAACTGCCCAACCGTCAACAACCAAATCACCGACTACAATAGCAGCGACAACTACTCAACGAACTACAACTGCCCAAGCGTCAACAACCAAAACACCGACTACAATAGCAGCGACAACTACTCAACGAACTACAACTGCCCAAGCGTCAACAACCAAAACACCGACTACAATAGCAGCGACAACAACTCAACGAACTACAACTGCCCAAGCGTCAACATCCAAAACACCGACTACAATAGCAGCGACAACTACTCAACGAACTACAACTGCCCAAGCGTACACAACTAAAACACCGACTACAATAGCAGCGACAACTACTCAACAAACTACAACTGCCCAACCGTCAACAACCAAAACACCGACTACAATAGCAGCGACAACTAGTCAACGAACTACAACTGCCCAACCGTCAACAACCAAATCACCGACTACAATAGCAGCGACAACTACTCAACGAACTACAACTGCCCAACCGTCAACAACCAAAACACCGACTACAATAGCAGCGACAACTACTCAACGAACTACAACTGCCCAAGCGTCAACAACCAAAACACCGACTACAATAGCAGCGACAACTACTCAACGAACTACAACTGCCCAAGCGTCAACAACCAAAACACCGACTACAATAGCAGCGACAACAACTCAACAAACTACAACTGCCAAACCGTCAACAACCAATTCACCGACTACAATAGCAGCGACAAATCCTCAACGAACTACAACTGCCAAAGCGTCAACAACCAAAACACCGACTACAATAGCAGCGACAACTACTCAACGAACTACAACTGCCCAACCGTCAACAACCAAAACACCGACTACAATGGCAGCGACAACTACTCAACGAACTACAACTGCCCAAGCGTCAACAACCAAAACACCGACTACAATAGCAGCGACAACTACTCAACGAACTACAACTGCCCAACCGTCAACAACCAAAACACCGACTACAATAGCAGCGACTACAACTCAACAAACCACAACTGCCCAACCGTCAACAACCAAAACACCGACTACAATAGCAGCGACAACAACTCAACGAACTACAACTGCCCAAGCGTCAACAACCAAATCACCGACTACAATAGCAGCGACAACTACTCAACGAACTACAACTGCCCAAGCGTCAACAACCAAAACACCGACTACAATAGCAGCGACAACTACTCAACGAACTACAACTGCCCAAGCGCCAACAACCAAAACACCGACCACAATAGCAGCGACAACTACTCAACGAACTACAACTGCGCAACCGTCAACAACCAAAACACCGACTACAATAGCAGCGACAACTACTCAACGAACTACAACTGCCCAAGCGTCAACAACCAAAACACCGACTACAATAGCAGCGACAACTACTCAACGAACTACAACTGCCAAACCGTCAACAACCAAATCACCGACTACAATAGCAGCGACAACTACTCAACGAACTACAACTGCCAAACCGTCAACAACCAAATCACCGACTACAATAGCAGCGACAACTACTCAACGAACTACAACTGCCCAACCGTCAACAACCAAATCACCGACTACAATAGCAGCGACAACTACTCAACGAACTACAACTGCCCAACCGTCAACAACCAAAACAGCGACTACAATAGCAGCGACAACTACTCAACGAACTACAACTGCCCAACCGTCAACAACCAAATCACCGACTACAATAGCAGCGACAACTACTCAACGAACTACAACTGCCCAAGCGTCAACAACCAAAACACCGACTACAATAGCAGCGACAACTAGTCAACGAACTACAACTGCCCAAGCGTCAACAACCAAATCACCGACTACAATAGCAGCGACAACTACTCAACGAACTACAACTGCCCAAGCGTCAACAACCAAAACACCGACTACAATAGCAGCGACAACTACTCAACGAACTACAACTGCCCAAGCGCCAACAACCAAAACACCGACCACAATAGCAGCGACAACTACTCAACGAACTACAACTGCGCAACCGTCAACAACCAAAACACCGACTACAATAGCAGCGACAACTACTCAACGAACTACAACTGCCCAAGCGTCAACAACCAAAACACCGACTACAATAGCAGCGACAACAACTCAACGAACTACAACTGCCCAAGCGTCAACATCCAAAACACCGACTACAATAGCAGCGACAACTACTCAACGAACTACAACTGCCCAAGCGTCAACAACTAAAACACCGACTACAATAGCAGCGACAACTACTCAACAAACTACAACTGCCCAACCGTCAACAACCAAAACACCGACTACAATAGCAGCGAAAACTAGTCAACGAACTACAGCTGCCCAACCGTCAACAACCAAATCACCGACTACAATAGCAGCGACAACTACTCAACGAACTACAACTGCCCAACCGTCAACAACCAAAACACCGACTACAATAGCAGCGACAACTACTCAACGAACTACAACTGCCCAAGCGTCAACAACCAAAACACCGACTACAATAGCAGCGACAACTACTCAACGAACTACAACTGCCCAAGCGTCAACAACCAAAACACCGACTACAATAGCAGCGACAACAACTCAACAAACTACAACTGCCAAACCGTCAACAACCAATTCACCGACTACAATAGCAGCGACAACTACTCAACCAACTACAACTGCCAAAGCGTCAACAACCAAAACACCGACTACAATAGCAGCGACAACTACTCAACGAACTACAACTGCCCAACCGTCAACAACCAAAACACCGACTACAATAGCAGCGACAACTACTCAACGAACTACAACTGCCCAAGCGTCAACAACCAAAACACCGACTACAATAGCAGCGACAACTACTCAACGAACTACAACTGCCCAACCGTCAACAACCAAAACACCGACTACAATAGCAGCGACTACAACTCAACAAACTACAACTGCCCAACCGTCAACAACCAATTCACCGACTACAATAGCAGCGACAACAACTCAACGAACTACAACTGCCCAAGCGTCAACAACCAAAACACCGACTACAATAGCAGCGACAACAACTCAACGAACTACAGCTGCCCAAGCGTCAACAACCAAAACACCGACTACAATAGCAGCGACAACTACTCAACGAACTACAACTGCCAAACCGTCAACAACCAAATCACCGACTACAATAGCAGCGACAACTACTCAACGAACTACAACTGCCCAACCGTCAACAACCAAAACACCGACTACAAAAGCAGCGACAACTACTCAACGAACTACAACTGCCCAACCGTCAACAACCAAAACACCGACTACGATAGCAGCGACAACTACTCAACGAACTACAACTGCCCAACCGTCAACAACCAAATCACCGACTACAATAGCAGCGACAACTACTCAACGAACTACAACAGCCCAACCGCCAACAACCAAAACACCGACTACAAAAGCAGCGACAACTACTCAACGAACTACAACTGCCCAAGCGTCAACAACCAAAACACCGACTACAATAGCAGCGACAACTACTCAACGAACTACAACTGCCCAACCGTCAACAACCAAAACACCGACTACAATAGCAGCGACAACTACTCAACGAACTACAACTGCCCAACCGTCAACAACCAAAACACCGACTACAATAGCAGCGACAACTACTCAACGAACTACAACTGCCCAAGCGTCAACAACCAAAACACCGACTACAATAGCAGCGACAACAACTCAAAGAACTACAACTTCCCAAGTGTCAACAACCAAAACACCGACTACAATAGCAGCGACAACTACTCAACGAACTACAACTGCCACACCGTCCACAACCAAAACACCGACTACAATAGCAGCGACAACTACTCAACGAACTACATCTGGCCAACCGTCAACAACCAAAACACCGACTACAATAGCAGCGACAAATACTCAACAAACTACAACTGCCCAAGCGTCAACAACCAAAACACCGACTACAATAGCAGCGACAACTACTCAACGAACTACAACTGCCCAACCGTCAACAACCAAAACCCCGACTACAATAGCAGCGACAACAACTCAACAAACTACAACTGCCAAACCGTCAACAACCAAATCACCGACTACAATAGCAGCGACAACAACTCAACGAACTACAACTGCCCAAGCGTCAACAACCAAAACACCGACTACAATAGCAGCGACAACTACTCAACGAACTACAACTGCCCAAGCGTCAACAACTAAAACACCGACTACAATAGCAGCGACAACTACTCAACGAACTACAACTGCCCAAGCGTCAACAACCAAAACACCGACTACAATAGCAGCGACAACTACTCAACGAACTACAACTGCCCAACCGTCAACAACCAAAACACCGACTACAATAGCAGCGACAACAACTCAACAAACTACAACTGCCCAAGCGTCAACAACCAAAACACCGACTACAAAAGCAGCGACAACTACTCAACGAACTACAACTGCCCAACCGTCAACAACCAAAACACCGACTACAAAAGCAGCGACAACAACTCAACGAACTACAACTGTCCAAGCGTCAACAACCAAAACACCGACTACAATAGCAGCGACAACTACTCAACGAACTACAACTGCCCAACCGTCAACAACCAAAACACCGACTACAATAGCAGCGACAAATACTCAACAAACTACAACTGCCCAACCGTCAACAACCAAAACACCGACTACAATAGCAGCGACAACTACTCAACGAACTACAATTGCCCAACCGTCAACAACCAAAACACCGACTACAATAGCAGCGACAACTACTCAACGAACTACAACTGCCCAACCGTCAACAACCAAAACACCGACTACAATAGCAGCGACAACTACTCAACGAACTACAACTGCCCAACCGTCAACAACCAAAACACCGACTACAATAGCAGCGACAACTACTCAACGAACTACAACTGCCCAACCGTCAACAACCAAAACACCGACTACAATAGCAGCGACAACAACTCAACAAACTACAACTGCCCAAGCGTCAACAACCAAAACACCGACTACAATAGCAGCGACAACTACTCAACGAACTACAGCTGCCCAAGCGTCAACAACCAAAACACCGACTACAATAGCAGCGACAACTACTCAACGAACTACAACTGCCAAACCGTCAACAACCAAATCACCGACTACAATAGCAGCGACAACTACTCAACGAACTACAACTGCCCAACCGTCAACAACCAAAACACCGACTACAAAAGCAGCGACAACTACTCAACGAACTACAACTGCCCAACCGTCAACAACCAAAACACCGACTACGATAGCAGCGACAACTACTCAACGAACTACAACTGCCCAACCGTCAACAACCAAATCACCGACTACAATAGCAGCGACAACTACTCAACGAACTACAACAGCCCAACCGCCAACAACCAAAACACCGACTACAAAAGCAGCGACAACTACTCAACGAACTACAACTGCCCAAGCGTCAACAACCAAAACACCGACTACAATAGCAGCGACAACTACTCAACGAACTACAACTGCCCAACCGTCAACAACCAAAACACCGACTACAATAGCAGCGACAACTACTCAACGAACTACAACTGCCCAACCGTCAACAACCAAAACACCGACTACAATAGCAGCGACAACTACTCAACGAACTACAACTGCCCAAGCGTCAACAACCAAAACACCGACTACAATAGCAGCGACAACAACTCAAAGAACTACAACTTCCCAAGTGTCAACAACCAAAACACCGACTACAATAGCAGCGACAACTACTCAACGAACTACAACTGCCACACCGTCCACAACCAAAACACCGACTACAATAGCAGCGACAACTACTCAACGAACTACATCTGGCCAACCGTCAACAACCAAAACACCGACTACAATAGCAGCGACAAATACTCAACAAACTACAACTGCCCAAGCGTCAACAACCAAAACACCGACTACAATAGCAGCGACAACTACTCAACGAACTACAACTGCCCAACCGTCAACAACCAAAACCCCGACTACAATAGCAGCGACAACAACTCAACAAACTACAACTGCCAAACCGTCAACAACCAAATCACCGACTACAATAGCAGCGACAACAACTCAACGAACTACAACTGCCCAAGCGTCAACAACCAAAACACCGACTACAATAGCAGCGACAACTACTCAACGAACTACAACTGCCCAAGCGTCAACAACTAAAACACCGACTACAATAGCAGCGACAACTACTCAACGAACTACAACTGCCCAAGCGTCAACAACCAAAACACCGACTACAATAGCAGCGACAACTACTCAACGAACTACAACTGCCCAACCGTCAACAACCAAAACACCGACTACAATAGCAGCGACAACAACTCAACAAACTACAACTGCCCAAGCGTCAACAACCAAAACACCGACTACAAAAGCAGCGACAACTACTCAACGAACTACAACTGCCCAACCGTCAACAACCAAAACACCGACTACAATAGCAGCGACAACAACTCAACGAACTACAACTGCCCAACCGTCAACAACCAAAACACCGACTACAATAGTAGCGACAACAACTCAACGAACTACAACTGCCCAAGCGTCAACAACCAAAACACCGACTACAATAGCAGCGACAACTACTCAACGAACTACAACTGCCCAACCGTCAACAACCAAAACACCGACTACAATAGCAGCGACAAATACTCAACAAACTACAACTGCCCAACCGTCAACAACCAAAACACCGACTACAATAGCAGCGACAACTACTCAACGAACTACAATTGCCCAACCGTCAACAACCAAAACACCGACTACAATAGCAGCGACAACTACTCAACGAACTACAACTGCCCAACCGTCAACAACCAAAACACCGACTACAATAGCAGCGACAACTACTCAACGAACTACAACTGCCCAACCGTCAACAACCAAAACACCGACTACAATAGCAGCGACAACTACTCAACGAACTACAACTGCCCAACCGTCAACAACCAAAACACCGACTACAATAGCAGCGACAACAACTCAACAAACTACAACTGCCCAAGCGTCAACAACCAAAACACCGACTACAATAGCAGCGACAACTACTCAACGAACTACAACTGCCCAACCGTCAACAACCAAAACACCGACTACAATAGCAGCGACAACTACTCAACGAACTACAACTGCCCAACCGTCAACAACCAAAACAACGAATACAATAGCAGCGACAACTACTCAACGAACTACAACTGCCCAACCGTCAACAACCAAAACACCGACTACAATAGCAGCGACAACAGCTCAACAAACTACAACTGCCCAAGCGTCAACAACCAAAACACCGACTACAATAGCAGCGACAACAACTCAACGAACTACAGCTGCCCTAGCGTCAACAACCAAAACACCGACTACAATAGCAGCGACAACTACTCAACGAACTACAACTGCCCAACCGTCAACAACCAAAACACCGACTACAATAGCAGCGACAACAGCTCAACAAACTACAACTGCCCAAGCGTCAACAACCAAAACACCGACTACAATAGCAGCGACAACAACTCAACGAACTACAACTGCCCAACCGTCAACAACCAAAACACCGACTACAATAGCAGCGACAACAGCTCAACAAACTACAACTGCCCAACCGTCAACAACCAAATCACCGACTACAATAGCAGCGACAACAACTCAACGAACTACAACTGCCCAACCGTCAACAACCAAAACACCGACTACAATAGCAGCGACAACTACTCAACGAACTACCACTGCCCAACCGCCAACAACCAAAACACCGACTACAATAGCAGCGTCAACAACTCAACGAACTACAACTGCCCAAGCGTCAACAACCAAATCACTGACTACAATAGCAGCGACAACTACTCAACGAACTACAACTGCCCAAGCGTCAACAACCAAATCACTGACTACAATAGCAGCGACAACTACTCAACGAACTACAACTGCCCAACCGGCAACAAACAAAACACCGACTACAATAGCAGCGACAACAACTCAACGAACTACAACTGCCCAAGCGTCAACAACCAAAACACCGACTACCATAGCAGCGACAACTACTCAACGAACTACCACTGCCCAACCGTCAACAACCAAAACACCGACTACAATAGCAGCGTCAACAACTCAACGAACTACAACTGCCCAAGCGTCAACAACCAAATCACTGACTACAATAGCAGCGACAACTACTCAACGAACTACAACTGCCCAACCGTCAACAACCAAAACACCGACTACAATAGCAGCGACAACAACTCAACGAACTACCACTGCCCAACCGTCAACAACCAAAACACCGACTACAATAGCAGCGTCAACAACTCAACGAACTACAACTGCCCAAGCGTCAACAACCAAATCACTGACTACAATAGCAGCGTCAACAACTCAACGAACTACAACTGCCCAAGCGTCAACAACCAAATCACTGACTACAATAGCAGCGACAACTACTCAACGAACTACAACTGCCCAACCGTCAACAACCAAAACACCGACTACAATAGCAGCGACAACAACTCAACGAACTACCACTGCCCAACCGTCAACAACCAAAACACCGACTACAATAGCAGCGTCAACAACTCAACGAACTACAACTGCCCAAGCGTCAACAACCAAATCACTGACTACAATAGCAGCGACAACTACTCAACGAACTACAACTGCCCAACCGGCAACAACCAAAACCCCGACTACAATAGCAGCGACAACTACTCAACGAACTACAACTGCCCAACCGTCAACAACCAAAACACCGACTACAATAGCAGCGACAACAACTCAACAAACTACAACTGCCCAAGCGTCAACATTCAAAACACCGACTACAATAGCAGCGACAACATCTCAACGAACATCGTCAACCACAACTCATTCACAAAACAACACTACTTACAAACCATCAACAACCACTACGCATCAACCAAACACTACTTACATACCGTCAACAACCACAACTCATTCACCAAACACTACTTACATACCATCAACAACCACAACTCATCAACCAAACACTACTTACATACCATCATCAACCACTACTCATTTACCAAACACTACTTACATACCATCATCAACCACTACTCATCAACCAAACACTACTTACATTCCATCACCAACCACTACTCATCAACCAAACACTACTTACATACCATCATCAACCACTACTCATCTACCAAACACTACTTACATACCATCAACAACCACTATTCATCAACCAAACACTACTTACATACCATCAACAACCACTATTCATCAACCAAACACTACTTACATACCATCAACAACCACTATTCATCAACCAAACACTACTTACATACCATCACCAACTACAACTCATTCACCAAACACTACTTATATATCATCAACAACCACTATTCATCAACCAAACACTACTTACATACCATCAACAACCACTATTCATCAACCAAACACTACTTACATACCATCAACAACCACTACACATCAACCAAACACTACTTACAAAAGTCTTACATACCATCAACAACCACTATTCATCAACCAAACACTACTTACATACCATCAACAACCACAACTCATCAACCAAACACTACTTATATATCATCAACAACCACTATTCATCAACCAAACACTACTTATATACCATCAACAACCACTATTCATCAACCAAACACTACTTACATACCATCAACAACCACAACTCATCAACCAAACACTACTTACATACCATCATCAACCACTACTTATTTACCAAACACTACTTACATTCCATCAACAACCACTACTCATCAACCAAACACTACTTACATACCATCAACAACCACAACTCATCAACCAAACACTACTTTCATATCATCAACAACCACTATTCATCAACCAAACACTACTTATATACCATCAACAACCACTATTCATCAACCAAACACTACTTACATACCATCAACAACCACAACTCATCAACCAAACACTACTTATATATCATCAACAACCACTATTCATCAACCAAACACTACTTATATACCATCAACAACCACTATTCATCAACCAAACACTACTTACATTCCATCAACAACCACTACTCATTTACCAAACACTACTTACATACCATCAACAACCACTACACATCTACCAAACACTACTTATATATCATCAACAACCACTATTCATCAACCAAACACTACTTATATACCATCAACAACCACTATTCATCAACCAAACACTACTTACATTCCATCAACAACCACTATTCATCAACCAAACACTACTTACATACCATCAACAACCACTACACATCTACCAAACACTACTTATATATCATCAACAACCACTATTCATCAACCAAACACTACTTACATACCATCATCAACCACTACTTATTTACCAAACACTACTTACATTCCATCAACAACCACTACTCATCAACCAAACACTACTTACATTCCATCAACAACCACTACTCATTTACCAAACACTACTTACATACCATCAACAACCACTACACATCTACCAAACACTACTTACATTCCATCAACAACCACTACACATCTACCAAACACTACTTACATACCATCACCAACCACAACTCATCAACCAAACACTACTTACATACCATCATCAACCACTACTCATTTACCAAACACTACTTACATTCCATCAACAACCACAACTCATCAACCAAACACTACTTACATTCCATCAACAACCACTACTCATCAACCAAACACTACTTACATACCATCACCAACTACAACTCATTCACCAAACACTACTTACATACCATCAACAAACACTACTTATTTACCAAACACTACTTACATACCATCAACAACCACTACTCATCAACCAAACACTACTTACATACCATCACCAACCACTACTCATCAACCAAACACTACTTACATACCATCAACAACCACTACTCATTTACCAAACACTACTTACATACCATCAACAACCACTATTCATCAACCAAACACTACTTACATACCATCACCAACCACTACTCATCAACCAAACACTACTTACATACCATCATCAACCACTACTCATCAACCAAACACTACTTACATTCCATCATCAACCACTACTCATCAACCAAACACTACTTACATACCATCACCAACCACTATTCATCAACCAAACACTACTTACATACCATCACCAACTACAACTCATCAACCAAACACTACTTACATACCATCACCAACCACTATTCATCAACCAAACACTACTTACATACCATCAACAACCACTATTCATCAACCAAACACTACTTACATACCATCAACAACCACTATTCATCAACCAAACACTACTTACATACCATCAACAACCACTACACATCAACCAAACACTACTTACATACCATCACCAACCACTACTCATTTACCAAACACTACTTACATACCATCAACAAACACTACTCGTCTATCAAACACTACTTACATACCATCATCAACAACTACTAATCTACCAAACACTACATATTTACCACCAACAGCGACCACTCACCCACCAAATACTATTGACTTTCAATCAAAATCGACTACTCATTCGTCAATCGCAACTACTGGTTTACTGGCGACAACCTCTCATCCAGCATCTGATGAACCACTAATAACAGCAACTACTAAACCTTCAGCTTCAATAACATATTCCAAACCACCCGCGTTAAGCACTCAGTCAACACTAGCAACTTCCAAACCCATATCTTCAGACACCCGGCCATTAACAACAACAACCAAACCCGTATCCTCAGACACCCGGCCAATAACAACTACCAAACCCATATCACCAAACACCAGGCCAATAACAACAACTACCAAACCCATATCTTCAGACACCCGGCCAATAACAACAACAACCAAACCCTTATCATCAAACACCCGTCCAATAACAACAACTACCAAACCCATATCATCAAACACCAGGCCAATAACAACTACCAAACCCATATCATCAAACACCCGGCCAATAACTACAACTACGAAACCCATATCTTCAGACACCCGGCCAATAACTACAACTACTAAACCCATATCTTCAGACACCCGGCCAACTATAGTAACTACCAAGCCAGCGGTTTCATATATTTCGCCGACAAAAGAAACTGCCAAGCCACCAATATCAAACTCTCAGAAGACAACACCAATTACCAATTCACAACAATCAAACACTAAATTAATGACTGCTACCAAAGAACCAGCTTCAAACACCCAGCCAATAACAGCAACTGCGAAACCTTCAGCTGAAATAACAACCACCAAACCTTCAGCTTCAATAACAACTTCGAGTCCATCAGATTCAAGCACACGTTCGCAATCTCCAACTACCTTTACCATGAGACAGGCTGTCACGACAGAAAGTACTCTTTTATCAAATAAATCTACTAAATCATCAAGTTTACTTTCACAAACTGTAACCATGCAGCCGCCAACAAGCACTCGTCTATCATCCATTATTCGATCACCAAAAACAACAACTTATTCGCCCAAAGGAACTAGTGCATTACAAATTACAACTACACCTTCAGCAAAGGCAATTACTAAGACACCAGTATCAGCTACTCATCCACAAACATCTGCAACTAAACAAACACCAACCACTCATACGCCAACAACGATATCAACTATTCACTCGCCAACTTTCACTGATGACGAACTGACAACAACAGCAACAACAGCTGCTGAGGAATCGATGACGACCTTTCAACCCCACACGACAACTACAACTCCATCGTCAACAACGACGCCTGCAAATGAAGCGCAGACGACGACTCCTTCGACTACGACTCCTTCGACTACGACTCATTCGACTACGACTCCTTCAACTACGACTCCTTCGACTACGACTCATTCGACTACGACTCCTTCAACTACGACTCCTTCGACTACGACTCCATCGACTAAGACTCCTTCGACTACGACTCCTTCTACTACGACTTCTTCGACTACGACTCCTTCGACTACGACTTCTTCTACTACGACTCCTTCGACTACGACCCCATCGACTACGACTCCTTCGACTACGACTTTTTCGACTACGACTCCCTCGACTACGACTCCTTCTACTACGACTCCTTCTACTACGACTCCTTCGACTTCGACTTCTTCGACTACGACTCCTTCGACTTCGACTCCTTCGACTACGACTCCTTCAACTACGACTCCTTTGACTTCGACTTCTTCGACTTCGACTTCTTCGACTACGACTTCTTCGACTACGACTTCTTTGACTCCGACTTCTTTGACTGCGACTCCTTCGACTACGACTTCTTCGACTACGACTCCATCGACTACGACTCCTTCGACTACGACTCCTTCTACTACGACTCTTTCGACTACGACTTTTTCGACTATGACTCCTTCGACTACGACTCCTTCTACTACGACTCCTTCGACTACGATTCCTTCGACTACGACTCCTTCGACTACGACTCTTACGACTTCGACTTCTTCGACTACGACTCCTTCGACTACGACTTTTTCGACTACGACTCCCTCGACTACGACTCCTTCTACTACGACTCCTTCTACTACGACTCCTTCGACTTCGACTTCTTCGACTACGACTCCTTCGACTTCGACTCCTTCGACTACGACTCCTTCAACTACGACTCCTTTGACTTCGACTTTTTCGACTTCGACTCCTTCGACTACGACTTCTTCGACTACGTCTCCTTCGACTCCGACTTCTTTGACTGCGACTCCTTCGACTACGACTTCTTCGACTACGACTCCATCGACTACGACTCCTTCGACTACGACTCCTTCTACTACGACTCTTTCGACTACGACTTTTTCGACTATGACTCCTTCGACTACGACTCCTTCTACTACGACTCCTTCGACTTCGACTTCTTCGACTACGACTCCTTCGACTTCGACTCCTTCTACTACGACTCCTTCGACTACGATTCCTTCGACTACGACTCCTTCGACTACGACTCTTACGACTTCGACTTCTTCGACTACGACTCCTTCGACTATGACTCCTTCGACTATGACTCCTTCGACTACGACTCTTTCGACTACGACTCCTTCGACTTCGACTCCTTCGACTACGACTCCTTCGACTACGACTCTTTCGACTTCGACTCCTTCGACTACGACTCCTTCTACTACGACTCCTTCGACTACGACTCCTTCGACTACGACTCCTTCGACTTCGACTCCTTCGACTACGACTCCTTCGACTTCGACTCCTTCTACTACGACTCCTTCTACTACGACTCCTTCGACTACGACTCCTTCGACTTCGACTTCTTTGACTACGACTTCTTCTACTACGACTCCTTCGACTACGACTCCTTCGACTACGACTCCTTCGACTACGACTCCTTCGACTACGACTCTTACGACTTCGACTCCTTCGAGTACGATTCCTTCGACTACGACTCCTTCGACTACGACTACTTCAACTACGACTCCTTCGACTTCGACTCCTTCTACTACGACTCCTTCTACTACGACTCCTTCGAGTACGACTCCTTCTACTACGACTCCTTCTACTACGACTTTTTCGACTACGACTCCTTCGACTACGACTCCTTTGACTTCGACTTCTTCGACTTCGACTCCTTCGACTACGACTCCTTCGACTCCGACTCCTTCGACTACGACTCCTTCGACTACGACTTCTTCGACTACGACTCCATCGACTACGACTCTTTCGACTACGACTCCTTCGACTACGACTCCTTCGACTACGACTCCTTCGACTACGACTCTTTCGACTACGACTTCTTCTACTACGACTCCTTCTACTACGACTCTTTCGACTACGACTCTTTCGACTACGACTTCTTCGACTACGACTTCTTCTACTACGACTCTTTCGACTACGATTCTTTCGACTACGACTCCTTCGATTACGACTCTTTCGACTTCGACTCCTTCGACTACGACTTCTTCGACTACGAAGCTTTCGTTTCCGTTGGTGAATATGTCAACATCAACTTCAATCACTGCACCGGAGACAGTGACATCGCAACCGGTTACAGCCAGTAAGTTTTGCAGTCATGTTTATGAGACTAAATCCATTATTAATCGGGAGTGCAGAATTATTCTGCAAAGCTAAAGTTTTCAAATTGTTGTAAAACAAATGACAAAAGGTTCTTAGTTTTTATTGAAATCCGCTTGAGAGAGTGAACATTTTTATAGCGTTTAAATGATCAAAAGTGAAATATCCTGATGCATTCTTAATCGAGTTGATTTTACTCGACTTGAAAGTATGTTCATATAAGAAGATAATAATAATGTTATGCTGCAGGTCGCGTTGCTCACGTACATGCTAAGTCTACAATGAACAGCAAGTTAAGCGCTGAGCTCAATTATAGCTCTTGTATTTTGCAACACAAGCAACGAATGCTTTATGCCCTACTTTAATAATAATAATAATAATAATAATAGACACTAATCTTCAGTTTATGTTTAGATATTAATTATTATATCCTAAGGAACAACGATCTGCATTATTGATGTAGCACGCATTTAAAACCACTTTATGCTAAACGACTCAGCAATAATTAATTAATGTTAAATTTAATTTAAAGAAACCCTGTGAAACCGTTTGACTCTTTCATTAATATGAACAGCTGTCTTTGCAGGTAGAGAGCTGTTATTGTCAATTGAGGTTGTCCTGTCCATCATCCTGCCATGTCTCGTCCTTACAAACGCTGTCCTCTGCTTCTGGTGCTGCTGGGCATATCCAGGATTCTGTCGATGGACATTCCTCCGATCGCAGTCGAGGTAAGACTTGAAACAATTAATAGTCGTCAAATCTCTTCTGGAGTTTCATCATCTGTCGCTAATTTAAGAGATGATTTTTAAAGACTTTTTAGCTTTACGATGACATTGGATAATTTATTGTCGTCATTCTCTTCTTCAGAATTTGCCTCTTTCTTCTTCGAAATGCTTCAAATCCTTCTCGAGCAATAAACTGCGCTAAGCATTCACCAATGAACATAAAAAAATAGGTTGTTCATCTTGGAAGTTGGAACGCATCTGTGATCTATGTTTACTGTTTAGGCCTACTGTTGTCCCATCATAACCGCGCATATTTAAACCGTTAATAGTATATGTATCCTGCAAACTATTTCGAATAATTTTTTTAAACTCAAATAGGCTACTAAAATTATTGGCTATTCTGTTATATCTTTAATTTGGCAATATTAACCTATTTGTCAACCGATTAAATTACTAATTATTTCCATTGCTGAATTAAATAATTATTATTCTCTTTCGTTTCAGTCAATCTGTTAGGGTCAATGAACCTATCGCCGAAAACTATGTCTTCTGGAGACGTAGATACATCCTACGATACACAGGCCGTTCCTATCGACACCCTCAACTCAGCTACCACGTACATGCTCCATCTGCTGACCCTTATGTATCCGATTACCAAGTGTAGGCCTAACCATTGTATGAACCATGTGACTCCAATGAAATGCTCACAAGTATGCTGGCAGAGCAAGAAAAACGAAGTGTACCACTAAACTCAATATTATATCTCCTGGTTTTACCTCCTGAAAGTTATGTCATAGAAACAGACCGCAATGCAGTCATAGACAACTACATGGAATAAATCTTTGTGTATATGTTATTGTTCACGATATCTTCTGTAACGTTCGTCCTAATGTTCAAGACTGTGAAGTGTAATTATTGTAGACAACGTAAATGAAAACAAATTGGCAAGATGCGTCATTGGGTTGTAGCCGACATACAATATTATGTAATGCAGATCAAAGACAATTATAATCCTATATTATACTTAAATCTCTGCTAAACACAATGTCATAGGCCTACTTGTTCGCTAGGACTTATCCCCATGCTAGCTGCTTTGCAATGTGCCCTTGCAACTGTGTTACAGCGCTATAGGCCTATTAGTATTATTAGCCTATTCCCAAAGATACAAGCGATCTATTAAATAATAGACCTCTTGCAAACTATGGGCTCGTCACTCCTGTCTGACATCCTCTCGAACCCCAAACGGATCTAACTTGGTGCAACGCTCGCAAATAACCTGGAAACCCTTCCCTTGACTGTCAACAGGCGCTAGCATACTAGTAGGCTAATTATAGTGAATTCAACTAATGGACTTCTTGAGGTGGTCGTCGATGGATTCCAGACGTTAAAGGAAGCCTCCTCAAAGAGTCTGGCTTCGATATAGGAAAAACTTTGCGCAGCATTGAGGTCTTGTCATCATGATTTAATTTTTAAAAGATCAAAATATGTTTAGACATTGGCTGTTTTAGACTCCAATGGTTAGAAAATCGGATTCATTTGATAATAAAAGTTCTGGTTACTAAAATTAGACATAGCCTGCTCAATGTCTCATCTTGGCATAGATTTCAAATGTTCATGTTAATTATGAAATGTTAAACGTTGTTGCTAGATTTAAGTGGACCAAAGGTGCGCTATATAATAATTATCAATTGACAATAATATAATATTATTATTCTAGACAGTTACTGTATACTATTATAGATAGTGTAACGGTGACGTAATCTGCTCTCTCGTTTCGCTAGATGTCACGGCGGTCGCAGTGAATTCGCCTTCAGACTTATTCTTGCAATAAAATGCATGTGATGTAACGTTGACTATTAGCCTATAATTATTGTTCGATTACGGATTTTTTTCGGCTGCAATCAGTTCTTTAGGACGCAGTCACTTGTTGCGCTCACAAGTAAGCCTACATGAAATTAAAGATGTTTCCGAATAACTCTGCGCTATAAAAAAGCTTCGTCTTTCGTCACACAGATCGTCCATTCGATGTTGTTCTATAATCAAGTAAAGTACGAAAAACATTCGGTTGTTATTTTATAAGATCACTTTTGGTGCCAGTTCAGACTTCTGGAGGCCATCCACTGCATCAAGTGTGTTTTGAACCATCATCACCGAAATCATGATTGGAAATCTACACACAAGACTGACTTTACACGCATTATTCAAAGTCATTTGCACGATTTTCTAATATAGCGTAATACGATTTCTATACAACATGGGTTTAGTGAAATCTGGGACTAATATCGATATTAGTCCCAGGTGAAATGCAGTTACTCCAGTGCAGTGCTCCACCCGAGTCCATCGTGATGGCTTGTTACATGACGTCAAACTTTGACGTCACAGATGACGTGTGCAGTGGATGAACCGTTGTTATTATTTAAGAATTCGTTGTGATGGTCAGTCTCTTGATTCTCACGTAGACTGAATATGATTAATAATTATTTATGTCGAGTTGGTAAAGATATAGGGATGTAGACCGCGTACGAACGCTACAATTTTTAGGACGCAGGTAGCTAAGACCGTAAGTATCCAAACGCACCTATTCCCGTTATCCGGAGACGTTCCGGCGATTTTATATTAATTTTTTATAGTAAGCGGGTCCCTATTTTAAAGAATGACTGCACTACCCCTAAACCTAACCCTTACCGACCCTCACGATGCCTAACCTGAACCTAACCGACCCTCACGATGCCTAACCTAACCCTTACCGACCCTCACGATGCCTAACCTGACCCTAACCGACCCTCACGATGCCTAACCTGACCCTAACCGACCCACACGATGCCTAATCTGACCCTAACCGACCCTCACGATGCCTAACCTGACCCTAACCGATCATCACGATGCCTAACCTGACCCTAGCCAACACATAGGGACCCGCTTACTATAACTAAGCATTTCGGCCTGCGCAGTTAGACCTATGATGTTTCGAGTGAAAGCCTACATCTTCACAGGCAATAATTAATTATCAAGTCTTCGAAATGTAATTTCGATGTCCAAACTTGAACCTTCTGCTACGAGGGTGCAAGGAACATAGGACTGCCTCCTGTTACGCGGTTATTAATTATTTCGATGAGCTGTAAAATCAAGTAATAGATCAGTTCGACTGTGACAGTTCAAATGACCTTGACATTCCAGGTGAGTCTATAATTGCTGTAAATGGATTGTTGTGTCTGTTTTCTGTGATTTACAACGCATATGGATCAATCTTGTGTTTTTTCAGCTAAAGCGCTGCTATCTTTCCACAAACAAAAAACTTATTTGCAACTCAATTATTTCCAGTCCCTTCAGAGTCAAAGGTCAATCGTAGCAGGTCAATCGTGTGACCTTGAACTATTAGGGCATCCGATAATTATCTCATGATGTAGCGTATACCTTCGTGGACCCTTCTACGTCCGTGGAAGCAATCACGAAAAGAGATTGCCTACCAAATCGCCTGTCATGAACTTGTAAGCTTTCGAAACTATGGGTAGATCTAGGTTAGCATAATTTTTGAAGTTCAGGTGACCTTGATCTATGATCACGAGGTCATTATGCGATCCTCGAATTCTGGAAATAAACCAGAATCATTCTAATACTTGTAGTTCTAGCAGAACTGAAATATAACCAAACAGAGCAGACCACGTTGCACTTCAATGCCATTCAATCGTCATACGATGTTGATTATATATAATTCGATGGAATTTCTTAATCCCTGTGAATCCATGTTAAGAGCGCACGGCCTTCCTTCCAACTGCCGCGTTGCATGTGGATGTGGTGAGAAGGGCTACTATAGTCAGTTTGTCAGTTTTTGTTGCTATAAAACAACTTTGCATTTTACTTGAAGGATTTCTTCAATTGTATGGACGCAAATTAAAAAGGCGACAGTTGGCAGACGCATATGTTCGTCATTAAAATACCAATGTTTGTTTAGTTAGGACTTGAAATTCGAATCATTATAAAATTACCATATCTTCAGACTAGACCCAGGGCCGGATTTACATGTAATCCAACAAAGCAACTGCTTAGGGCCTCCGAAATCTGAGGGGCTCCAAAAGTGAGCTAAAGAAAAAAAATTAAGTGGCTTATAAATTGTAACTTATAAATATTGACCATTTGCACAGGATAGACAATATAAATAACATGAGACATTCAATTTTGATTTAATTATAACAATTTTTAGGCCTATATACTTTTAGTTAATTGGTGTTAGCCATGTGGCCCCCTAATGTCCATCAACTTAGAAAAAGTGGCCCTGGTGTCCTCCAACTTAGAAAAAGTGGCCCTGAAGTAAAAAAAGGTTGGGAACCATTGCGTTAGAGACTACCCGTATATAGCAGTTACTGTAGTTGGTCAAACATGGATTATTGGCGCAATATGCATTAATAGGAATATACTTTGATCTAGCAATATGCGTTTTGTCTGTTTTTATCCATAAGTGGGTCTCATAATTGAAATTGCTTAGGGCCTCAATCTGCTAAAATCCGGCCGTGACTAGACCACAATAAATATCTCAACTGTTTCATGCAGAAACTTAATTGTAAATGTCATGCTTATGGGCAACACATCACACATCAACGTCATCAAGGTCTTTGTCAGTTGATGGAAAACGATGTGGTAACATGCAATGGCAACTTGTACTTCAATCCTCGAGATCAATCATTATGCCAAGACGATGATTTCTAAGTCGCGTGATTATCGCCCGACTATGAACAGACTGCGACTCATAATGATCGCGTCGTACCATCATCTCTGTCTTATTGCGGCAGCTTCTACAGCCATAGTGTCCTCCATAATTATGGTAGGCCAAGTAGATCAAGTAAACTGATAGCTAGATGTCCTCTCTAATGGCACAGAAAACACATTCAACATCCCTTAGTAGAATTACTCTCGAGACTATTGTGGTTTTTCCATAACAAAGTTTTGAGGCAGCTGTTGAAAGTTGCGTTCTGATAGAGAGACAGTCGATAGATAGAAAGGATACAATACCACACGGTCCACACCAATCAGGTCAGATGCAGTACACACAACGTAGCGTAAGATTCATTCTAGTCTTTGAAAGCTTTGAAAAACCACTGCAGCTCAGTGACGCGCTTATAACACGTCTCTATTACATGTATGGGCGACATGCAATGGGTCCAATGCGATTGACGGTCTCGTTACACAATGCACAATAGCGACACATAATAATATGGCAACTAAAGAGCATTGAGTTTACACAATCATTGGCAATGTGTGCAATGCAGAGAGAAACTGTTAATAACTCAGCATGCATGACTGAGAAGTTGCACAGAGATATCAAGACAGTAACGACATACTTGGCCAATTTAATGAAGAAGCGTGAAGATCTGAAATGTTGTGCAATACGTGTATATTGTAGTGATGTGAAGAATGCAAAAGATCAAGAACGGCATTGATAGATAAGTTTTGAATTTGCGATGTGCTATTTATGGAAGACAACAGAGAGATGAATTACTTGAGAAGAAAGAGTTAAGCCGATGATGATGGCTAAAGAAGAAACAGAGATCCAAGAAGTGAAGATAATGTTAGAGATGTCTTACATTCGTATTTAGATGGTCAGATACTTTTGCTTCCCATGCACCTCATTGCATTGTCGCAAAATCATTTAACTTCCTCTACATGTTGCGTGACAGACAAAGATTCAGTAAATAGTCACGATGGGTGCAGTGTAAGAATTGTGGAAAAATAACTGGGGAGTTGGACCATTATCCACTTGGAATCGGGGTGTGAAAAACAGATTTTAACAAGGGGCTCTAAGAAAGACTGGGGGGTTGAAACCCCCCAACCCCCGGCAATTCTCACCCTGGATCATGGGTGTGCAAGCCGACATCCTCTTACACATGCAGGTCCTATACTGTTACGTACGCTTTCGTCGAAATATCTAACTCGTTGGTCTTAGGCTTCGTGATTGCAAAATCAGACTTAGATTTTATTCGTCGATTCGTGTTAACTCGCAGTTTTACTCAGCAAACCATAAAGAAGACAAGCGATATGCAATACCATGCATGAGCGAATAAATTGTCAGCGCTTTGAAAGGAGTGAGTGGCAGCAGATGCCTACCGACTTTGCACAGTCCGCTTACTTTATCTGCACGCACATGCGTGGTGTAGGCTATAACAACTGTTCGTAAGCTTTGAAATTGAACGGTACGTGGGCATGCACTATAGTCGTGTATATAATGCATAATGCGTTCGAGGACTTCAGCCTTAGAGATCAGTCATTGTAACAGATCAGCGGTTGTGTATGTAGCCTAGACGTGGTTCCACCCTATGGGCGTAAAGCGACATGCGCATGCACGCACACACCCTACGCCCTCCATCCGATCTCAAGCGTAGCGGCCGTCGTAAACAGATTGAAAGGAAACTAGCAGAAGACGCCTTATTCAACTTATTCACGCCAACAATACAGTTAGCTCAGCGACGACGCCGCACTGAAATCTAAGTCATCAGTCATAATACTGGGACCAACCTGCAATGCACCTAAGCATGATGAAGGCGATGATGATGATGATCATGTGATATTGAATATAATATCATAGGTATTCATTCAGCGCATTTATATAGCACCTCTTTGAGATAATAATAATAACTACTCAGCATTGCTTCCATGCACACAAAACCAGCCAGCATGATAGGAACAGCTTCAGAAAGTCATCTACTGAAAGCGCATTGGCTGAATCCATAGCCTGCAGGACAACTCGCAAATCCAGGTATATCATCATGGCCCAACCATCTCTCAAAAGCGCACTGTTGTTGAGGCGAGTGCCAATGGAAAACCAGTTCACCCAACGGAGGAACGAAGATTTCTCCGGCCAGCCAAACCTTCAATGAATTGCGAGTAGATAGCAAGTAGCTTCGTCAGTTCAAACGTGAAATCTTACATTCACTTGCAGTCAGACCTTCAATGAATTGCGAGTAGGTAGCAATTAGCTTCGTCAGTTCAGAAGTAAAATCTTAAATTCACTTGGCTGAGAAAATTATCAAAATGTCAAAATGTTGATGAATGAAATGAATGACGTTCGGTCTCTTTCCAATCTTTGTCTTTGCTATTCCATCCACTTATATTATAAATTATAACTGCAGTGGTTATAAAACATACAACACGTTTTATGAACCAATTCAACACATTTTTTGCTATATGTGATGGTTTGTTATGTTGTGTTATAGTATAAAAATGCATCAATTAAATAAATTTTTAAGTTATGCTATAACTTCGCTGTCGCTTGCAAGACTTAAAATATTTATAATTTTCTTCGTGTATGTGTTACTTTATTATGTTAGGCTACCTAACGCTTTTCAAGGCGAATTTGGGTTTGTCGTCTAGATCTAAATATGGCAACAATAGCCTACAGGCGCGATGCCTTTCTTTAGGCGTGGCAGGATTCAGCCCCAGATAACAATGGTCCATGAGGTGGCCCACAAGACACGAGTTGCATCGTCCACTTGTCATGAATGACATGAAAAGAATCGAATAATGATGAAGAAGGCAGAGTTGAGAAGTATTATAGGCTTCATTTATATGTAAACTGATTATTATGATGTCACTTCACCCATCCCACCACAACATCGACCGAATGCTGTCGGCTATGTTTTCTGCACATCAATTTATGCCTGCTTCTTTGGTCAGCATTGTTATTGTTATTATTATTGCTGTCATACTGTAGGGGATTTTTGTCGGGGTCTTTCCGGCCTTGATGCCTAGTTTTTTTTATTGAATGCTGACCAACATATTTTAATGCTTCATTTCTTTTGAAGATGAAACATTGCTATCTAAGTTTTGAAATGTTTTAGTTCAATGTGATTCTAGACGACAATCAGCCGACTACTTGAAACTGAAATTCTCTGAGGATTCTTTTGGTTTGAATGATCATTAATAATGCAGCCACTGATTTAAATCTACAACTGACCTTCCTCTTATTTCCTGAAATAAAGAGGTAGTGTTTTGAAAATCTTGAAAGCTGTATTATTTGCAAGATCTCGACGATATCCATTTAGGCTAAATGTGAGTAAGTGCATGTAAGTATAAGCTTACTTAGTATAGGCTTCTAATTTGCATCTGACAAGCGCACATGCATCATGCATGATTTCTAACTTCACTTAACACTACGGCAATGACTTCTAAATGATCATGACTGCAATATATTTATACGCCTTTTCAGAAGGAACCAGGGCAGATGTATCGTCACGACGTAATTTCAACTTTCTAGGAAGTTTTGTCACAGCAAGAATTATGTAGACTGCATTATTAGGACAGATTGGCTGCTTGCTAAGAGACGTGTCACGAAATTCTCTGAAGGCCCGGCTGTTGCGGTTGATGATCTGGAAACATTTACAGCTAATTTAAAGACACATCATTCAGGATGTTATAATGCATAGGACCAGACCAGTTTATTGGTCCTGCGCTTTCTCTGAGTATTCCTAAAATTCTTTGTAAGGTCATCAGTCATAATTAGGCCTATACATACAAATCAAACAACGCTCAAATTGAAATGATCTACAGGTTTAGTTCTATCTTTGTTATTAGCCTAGAGGGTAGCCTAATACATGATTTGCACCTCACTGGAAAAATTTCTTTCATAAAAACATTTTCTGTCAAAGAGTGAGGTGGCCCAGGTGGGAATAGATTTCATTCAGTTAAGCCCTGTTCTGCTATGTTCGTGTCGTGAGTAAAATATCAAATGACGACAACCGTTATTAAACGCAGATCCGTTTTACGCATGCAACGGTTGAATAGCAGACGACTACGACTACAACGGCGCGGCTAAGTAGTGGATATGCATGATAGGAGAGCAGCGGCGTCGGCGGTGGCGGCTCATCTGAACCCACCCTGCTTGTCACTGCAGAATGACTAGCTGTCCGGTCGCCTGCAAACAATATAATATGATGTCACGTTTAAGTCTGACATATTATCATTATCATTATGCCAATACATTAGGCACATTTCGAGCAGAGCAGACACGACGACGAGCAACGCTTTGCATAAGACTAACAGTTTAGTCAGGCTTCAGTAAACGTCTTAAAGCCATAAACGATCTGAACGACGATCTCTTGATCAAATGTAATGCGCTGCATCAATTATTTAACATCTGTGAAGATTAGATAAAGTGATTTAATCAGATATTTTCACATATCATGCAAATGTGAGAATTATATCTTTGACTATTTAATATTTAACTATTTAACTAGCGGAACAAAACTGACAGCATACTGGACAAAACACTGGACATCGCAAGGTAGGTCTATGTATTAGCTTGATGTCTTACAATTATAGGACGTATAGGACTATAGGCTATCACCTAATCATTGATCGATGGCGTCTTTAGTCGTTTGCAGGGCTTTTTAGCGTGCAGTTGTACACAAAATGTGCAGTTCTAAATGGATTTGTGCAGTTGTAGAAGCACTTCTGTACAGTTAAAACTAGCAAAAAGGTCATTACCTTCCGATTGGAAGTAATTTATCCTACAGGAAAGGAAAGAATGGGTTGTGCAGTTCTAAAAGTTCCTTTAAAACAGCCCTTTGGTCGTTTGCAGATACAGAGCACGACACTTGATGAAAGTAACTATGTAGGTTACAAAACGTCTGCTGATGAATTTTACAGACAAACAATTTAACTTCACAGTCGCGTCTTTCATTGAATTATCGCTTACAGTAGTTGAAGGTTTCTGTGTCGCCGAAATTAGATCTGTTGTTGAAATCCTTTCGTTGTCTTTGACTCAGTTGTTAATTTTTCTTTTGTATTTAAATATAATTATATTGCAGAGTGAAAGCATTTGACGAAGAAACTGAAGCAACATCGGCAACGCTTGTAACACGATGACTGATCGAAGAAGCAGACTTTCGTTAGGATTAGCAATAATAGCAACTTTCGTGTTAACGCTTGCTTCTTTCGCAAATGGTAAGTACAAATAAATCTTTTGTATCTTTCAAGTAGGCCTATGCCTTGATCTTACCAGCCGAACTGTTCAGTTTGCTTGTCATAATATTATGATACATGTAGATCACGGTTCGATCATCGGCTTTGAAATGAAACATAGCATAGCTGCCATTGTGTGAGATTGCTTAATTCTGACAAATTCAATGAAGACTAAAAACGAAAAGTCAATAACAATATAAAATTGTAATTCGTGTTCAACGTAAAAGAGTGTAATAGCAATCGGTGGTTAATTACACGCCGTTTTATAGGCTACATGGCTTATCAGAAGCACAGTCCTAGAATTTAGATTTTAACAGCTGTGTTTGCACAGTGTTTGGCAGCATCAGTTATTAGTTTGGGTAACATTAGTCAGTGCGCTGTGGGAATTCTCGAATGCCTATATGGAGAGGGAACGAAATTCCAACAAGTACGTGTTGTAAAATTTATTAATGCAGAAGATAGTTAATATTGAATAATTTATTGTAAAGCAGTCATAAACTGTAAACTTTAAAGCGAAACTCGATAGCAAAACACAGGGCACCAGCTTATTCATGAGCGTTGCTTGAAGTATATATATGTTACAGGCAATGTGTAAAATCAGGGATTTTGTAAAATGCCTGAAATTTTTAGGCAATTTGTAAAATCCCCAATTCACTCGGGCACTTTACACAATCCCTGAAAAAAACAGGGATTTTGTAAAATCCCTGAAATCTGAAGCTGAAAATTTGACAGATTGCCTGAAACGAAATGACGAACATAACTGAACGTTGCCATCGACTGTTGCGACTCACTTTCCCTTTGAAATATTGAAGTAAGTAAGTAAGTATGGTTATTCTAATATCCAGGTTTATTATATCTATGGTTCTGCGGGCCATAAGTCAGCCTGTCTATTTAATTTTATATCACATCCTCATACACCAACCAGACAGGTCTTTCCACATCAACAGAGGTAGCAGTCATCAATGGATCAGGTCTGGGTACATCGGAACAGCACAATCTCGACAACCAGCCTGTTTTGCTGGAAGATGTCATGGACAAAAATAGTTCAGCTCTGGAACAGAATCGTGTTACAATTAAAACACAACGTAAGCGAGCTCGGGATGCAATGGTTGATCAGGCAGAGCGTATGGTAAAGCGTAGCCGAGTGACAAACGTTGCTGCAAACACAGGAGACAATGTCACCATATATATTCCCCTCGTTGACAGAGGCCGGGGATATCCTCGAAATATAATGGGTGTTGTTTGTGAGCGTGACAACAACGACCTCTACAGAATCGCTGTAAGGGCTGGAATGTTGTAGGGGAAATACTCCCGTAATCAATTTGATTTGTGTGCCCACAAGCTACTAACTAACAATGACATTTCAACAGAACAGGAAGTAGGACTTCGAAGTGCTGTTCAATTTGAATCCAAATGTGGTGGGCAAGGTTTTTTTAAATGCAACTGCTCAGGGACTGGACGCTGCAAGACAAATAGGTGCAAATGTTTCAAAGCAAAGGTCAAATGTAACAGTCGATGTCATTCGAGTACGTCATGTGTAAACAAAAACTGGTGTAGCCGTTTAAAAACTGAACTAAAAATGAATTTGGAAGTGAACTTAGAAGAAACATTCAGGAGGGGTCTCGACAAGTAATTTTATGTAGTATTAAACTTTTTAAAATGTAAGTGGTAGTGCTGTTAGTATTCGATTTGTTCATAGCAGTTTACAAATTTGAAAAAAATTTGATGTATTAGGCTATAGATGACTTTAACTACATGTAATTAACTTTGAAAATTAAAAACTAAAATTCGAAAAATTAAATTGAAGTAAACTTAAGTGGCTTGTTTCCATAATAAACAACGATTATGTTCATTTGGGTTTCAGGCAATCTGTCAAATTGTCAGCTTCAGATTTCAGGGATTTTACAAAATCCCTGTTTTTTTCAGGGATTGTGTAAAGTGCCCGAGTGAATTGGGGATTTTACAAATTGCCTAAAAATTTCAGGCATTTTACAAAATCCCTGATTTTACACATTGCCTGTAACATATATATGTCCTAGGTCTAACCGTGTTATATCGATGAATGTTGACAACGGTCGTTCAAGACAGGAAATCTTATTTCTTGAATTAACATTGTATGTCACAGGCTTTTCTCTGCAGCTGTACATATACTGTTGATGATTTTATTCGTGCAGGTACCTACAGTCAGTGTTTAGCGTCCTTGAGAAATACCGTTGTTTACGAGGGAGAACTGAATACGGTGATGAGCTGTTCAAATGGACCAAATGGCACAGCGATTGTGGTTAGGGCAACGTCAAGCTCGTCTACAGCTACTCAAATCGACAATTATAACGACGCCGTTGCTCCAACTCTAACGGGACTGTACGCAATCAATGAGACTGGTCTAATCATACGCAACGCTACTACACTTCCAACAGGTGGTCCGATATCTACCGCAGGATTCTACATCGTTTCCTTTGACCCAAAGAATTCCATCAATAGGACCGCTTTCAAATTAATCGTCATTCGTAAGTTTATCAATTAATTACTCACCAATTACAATGCATTGCATTAATTATTGGAATAGAATAATTTACTAACAAGGCTGAGACCTGCAAGAGATCTGGAATTCGACAGCAATTTGACTGATAACATGTTCAAATTAATCGTCATTCGTAAGTTTATCAATTTTTCACCGAAATCGATTGCAGACAATTAGGCCTACAATGCATTGCAATTGGAATAGAATAGTTTACTAACAAGGCTGATACCTGTAGCAGATCTGGAATTTGACAGCAATAATTGACTGATAACATGTTCAACTTATTTGTTTTGGATTGAACTGAAGAGCGCAGGTTGACAGCGCGATATAATTAAGATAAGTATTACTAAGTAAGTAAGTAAGTCATTGTGACGATGATGAGTTCTCTGCCCGAAGACAGGTTCGTTGGCTTTTATTTTGCCTCTGCGGATGAGATGAGGGAGCAGGTGGTTTCCCGTTGCCTTCCTCACAGACAATTGTGGGTGAGCATTGAGCAACTTGTCCAAGGTCACTACGCAGCGGCTTGATGTAGATTCGAACCTGCGACCCTCCGGTTGCAAGGCGCAGAACTTACCGCTACACCAACGCGTCCCACCAAGTCGCTGAAGTCAGTGGATTGTTTATTAAACCGGTTGCCAAATAACAGACTGGTAGAAAACATCCATTGTTAGCCTACATGTAAATATGCAAATATGATTAATCTTCTAAAGTGGATAGACAAACAAAGGATCAGTTAGTCATTAAGGTTTGCAACTGAAAAATGTTGTCAGAGTATGTAATGATAAAAGACATCGAAAAAACACCCCAAGAATGAAAGTTACTACGCTACAGAATGTTTCACTTAATAATTATGAGAATTGCTAGAGTAGCCTACCATACCGTAGATCTATTATTGGCTCATGAGTGGGGGATGTCCGTAGCTCAGTTGAGAGAGCGCTGTTCGAGTCATCCACGTGACCCGGGTTCGAGCCTCACACAGGGCATTAGTTTATAAAAGTTTCTGTTAGCTGCCATTGGCGCTTTGCTGTTGTGTTGCTTGACTCGGGTTCTGCTGAAAATAAGATAGCCCTTCCCACTTCTGGCTTGGCCGAACCACGAGTGATCCAACACTTACGCCTTTAGTGTTAAGTTACCGAGCCGACTGCTGTAAAGCCGACCTGCGTGTCGTCGTGCTATAGCCTAGTGGACCGTATTTCGTATAATCTGTACCTCATTCTGCGGTCTGTCAGATTGAATCAATAAAGAATATATTAGGCCTATTATATTTAGCTATAGCCTAGATAGGACTACCTCTCATGTTAGGACCTGTCTCTACTGAGAAAGTTTGATAAAATGCAAATGCACACGGTTTCTATTGCACTGCATGGTCTAGTCACTGCTAATCTCTATTTTTAATGATCGTACATGGTTTTCTATAGCGCCGTATGGTCTAGTCCCTGCTAATCTCTTTTTTCAATTACCTAATCGAGTGCGTTCTTTCAGCATTCACATTAGTTGTCATTCGTATTTGAGTGAATTATTCACCGGTTCTTACTGATGCATCAAAATTCAGATAATATTATAGCACTAGGTTTGTGGCCGGTGCAATGCTGATAAGAAGTGCTTGACACTCAACCCGAAACCCGGATTGATTTACCCAACGATCTTAGGCCTTTATGAAAATTGCTAGACGGAGCTTCTCGTGTTAATCTGCCTGGTGACGTTGAGGCAGCGTAAGAAAGAGCAGGAAAGAAACGTTTATGAGGAGATTATCTGCGGAGCTAGTGTATGTAAATATGATAAAGGTCGTTGACGTAAACAAGCGCACATCGTTGGTTGCCAAAAAGTCGTCAATTCATCCTATAAACTGCACTAAATTTCTATTAATATCAGAGTTTAATTTTAAATAAATTGATGATACGGATTGCGCAAGTTTTTAATTTCGTCTGTATCGTTTGGTTTCACGTTTGACTGCAGAAAATCTTTCATGTCCGCCATTTTCCTTACGAGATGCATCAGCACAAACCACGTGATCCCACCAGCGTGAATTTAATCCACCTGGTGGACATAGTTTTACATGTAATTCTAAACGGCGAAAGAAAATTTCTAAAGTTGTCAAGAGCATTTTTAATTTAATTCAAAATGCTCTTGACAACTTTCTTGACACTAATTCCTGTGTTAATTTACAGGGTGGCCCGCGTGGACCATAAAGTACCCCCTACGATTTTTCGCCCATAATACTATCTTAGCCAAAAGTAGGAATGTTTAAATGCAAATTTACAGGCTTAGGTCTATAGCAACTCGCACTTACCTACAGTGGGCAAATTTCAACAAAAATATTTCAAACAGAACAAAAGTTACATCACTTTTAGTGAGACCACCCACTGTTTTTTACGATTTAAAACATAACGCAACGAAAAGTAAAAAAGTGATTTTATTAAGTCACATCTCAAAGAATTGTTAAAAATTGAACTTGATAATGCTTCACAACTTGTGCTCATTGTGTCCACCACCAGTGACCATGCACACTTGCTCTGAGTATCTCTGTAAAGCTCTTGATGGCCTTGTTGATGTGTTCCAGAACTAAATCTGCCCATGTCAACCCCAATGCATTGCGACCTTCAATTCTCTTATCGCTCTGGGTTTTGTCCGCAAATTTGGTATTTATCCAGCATAACTCTCCACACTTGATAATTCATTGAGTTCAAATCCGGAGATGTGTGGGCCATCGACTCTTCTCAATGAAACGAGGACAATTGACGTTGAGCCCATCTCCTTTCATCAACGGCTTATTTCAGAATTCCCAATTTAACTCTTAATTTCTGCACTCTCACTCTTTATAAAGTTTATCAGATTAATCGGTAAATATGGGACCCTGCTCTCAAAGTGCCTGCAATCCCTGGATACACATTTGTCTCGATAGGCATACACATTTTGTCTGTCATTGACACCTTGGCCACTTCCAGTTTTCTAAATTTGAATTTCAATGTTTTAATAGCAAAATCATTAATCTGACACATTCCTTATTTTATCAACTTGATCGTCATCTTGCTAAGTGATGTCACAGGGACATTCCGCTACGTTGGTACCCTGTTTCTTTATAATAAGGATAATCTGGCAATATCAAGTTCATTTGATACAAATTTTTGACATATGACTTTATAAAATCGCGTTTTTGTTTCTTTTTGTTGCGTTGTTTTTGAATCGTCAAACAATAGTGGGTGGTCTGTCTTAAAGTGGTATAACTTTTGTCCCCATTTGAAATTTTTTTCCGAAAATGGGCCACTGCACGTAAATATGAAATGCCTTTAAGCCTGTAAAATTTCATTTTTTATGGCCCACCCTGTATATAACCTACGTTTTCAAAGTCGTCCAATTTATGATTAATTCAATATCTGAATTATGAACAATATTATTGTCTTGTGACAGAGTCTGGTCCGACATGTTACTGCAGCAGCAGCAGTCAGCTGTCATCCGTCAACATCTCATGTCAAATCGTTTATGCAGACCATCCAAGCTATCCTATCAATGCAGTGATGAGTTGCAGCTCACCAGCTAATGGTCAGTCTTATAACACAACGACACCAACGAAGACCCTCATACCTGCAACGCCCACTCAGTACGTCTATAATTCTACATCGACCGTCACCGTTAACAACCCAGAACCTGCGACCTACGATTGCGTTATGGCATTTGGTAAACCAGGAGGAGCACCTCCTTCATATGTGTCGCTCAATGCACCTGACTTCAGCGTAAACACACAAGGTGCGTGCAATTATAATTATGTAGTTAGTCTTCACTCCTGTGTCTCGTCATCTATTACTGGTAGGCTAGCAACTGCCTGAATGTGAAGAATGGGTTTAATATATAGGACAATTACCCCCGATAATTACCCCCCCCCCCCAGACAATTACCCCCGGACAACTACCCCCGGGGACAATTAACCCCCGGAAATTACCCCCGGACAACTACTCTCCGTGCCAATTAACCCCCGGACAATTAACCCCGTGTCACAGTGTGAGCTTGTTGGGTTGAGTTGAATGGAAAGGAGGCACTGTCTCAACCTCAGCAATGATCATTGATCATTGATCAAGTCTTCTTTGTGGTATGTTCTCTCGTGTACTTCACTCTAGTTTGTCCATTTGCTGCCTAAGCCTATCCTAAATTAACTCTACTGTGGTATAGCCAATTGCTAGTTACAGGTATTCCTCTTTCTATCAATATTTTTCTTTAATGTTGGAGTTGCTCATAACTTTGCATTTTAGCCTAAATGAAGTCAGAACTCTATTTTATTAGGCGTTTAACAATTTGAAGTTTACTTGAACCTTGATTTTATTTAACATATTTCTGGAACGTTTAACACTAACTTATAGACACTATTGTAGACTTATTGGCACGGGGTTAAATGTTCGGGGATGGGAATTGGCACGGGCGGTAATTGTCCGGGGGCTAATTGGCACGCGGGGTAATTGTACGGGGTAATTGGCACTGGGTAGTTGTCCGGGGGTAATTGCCCGGGGGTAATTGTCCGGGGTAATTGTCCAGGGGTAATTGTCCTGTCACCGAAGAATGTTGCTAGTAAGTGTACGACGAGCACAAAATGTTCTGGTCAGTGTCGCTCTTCAGATTAGAATGGTCACAATATTGAAGATAATTATTTGAGACGCTAAGAATTTTACAGAACAATTACATCAAACCAGAGAATAATCAAATGTTTTCATTTTTTAATTCATTCATTAGGTGCATCTATGTAGCGTCTCTTCAAAGGCTACACAGAGGCGCTCCCAACGTCAGCGCGGTCAAATAAAACTGTCTTAAGATGAGGCAGGAAAGCCTGAGCAGGATTTTTAGAAAGACAGCGGAGTGTCGGAGGAAGACCATTCCAGGTTGTGGGTACATCCACCGAAAAAGCAGGTCTCTGAATAGTGGAAGTACGAGCAAAAGGGACTGAGAGCAAACTTTGCTCGGTCGAACGAATAGAGCAGAAATGGTGAGCACTAAAAGTGGCGCTGCAGAGCTCGCAAAGTAATCGTAATCGTAATCTCGAGACTTCTACAGCGCCCTCAAAAGCGAAGTTGCGGGAACCAGCTTACATGTATTCACAGGCGCTTTATCAAAACAAAATTGATAGGCAGCGGGACAAGTCCGGACAGTCAGCAGGCAGACAAAGATAGGCAGGCGCAAGGTCTAGCATGCAGCGCCGGACTAGAGTAGATACCCTACACTCATTTCGCTGCTTGAGTGGGAACCGGTGGAGTACGTCACGCATATAGATGCAGATATGGCTGAATTTGGGTCTTCGGCCAGTAAGGCGGACTGCAGAGAATAGGATGCGATCGAGGCAACTCATACGGGCAATTGGTAGGCCAGCATAATTGTAATTGTAATTGTAATTGTAATCGAACATTTATATAGCGCCACTTCAAGAGAACTCCTCAGAGGCGCTCCCGACCTGACACCAAACCATAATCAAAGAGAATGGTTTTCAAACGCTTGCGGAAAAGGGGCAAAGAAAGACAAAGAAGTTCATTACGGAGACTAATAGGTAACTTATTCCAGAAAGACGGACCGACCATAGCAAAACTTCTATGCAGCACTGTGGAAGATCGAGCCCTAGGAACAACCAGGTCACCATGCGTTGCAGAGCGAAGGAATCTACGGCCTGGAATGGATAGCACAGGCACACAAAGTTCCATAAGGTAGATCGGAGCTTGGCCTGCTAGGCAATTACGGATGAGCATTAGAATCTTAAACTCAATACGTTTTTGCATAGGCAACCAGTGCAGTTCCTCCCGTATAGAGAGTAGCACTAGTCAAGACCGGTGGTAACGAAAGAATGGACAAGGGTAACCGCAGCAGTAGGAATATCCGAGCGAGTAACCGTTAATAATTATAATATTATGCACGGCTGAATGAGTGAATGTGTGGAGAAAAGTGAGGCTTTGGTCCAGATTAACAATAAAGGCACGGACCAAGGTTGAGAAGACAAACTCAAGAGAGGCATCAGCAATGGTTGTCATAATCAGCTTTGCAAACTGTTGGCGGGTGCCAAGCATTTGATATAATCAGTCGAAAATTAGTACTTACCAGAAGAAAGAGTAATTCATTTTTTCAATTTGATTTATTTAGTTTCCTGTGGACAAACAACGACTGCGTCACCAACGACAACAACATCAAAAGAAACAACAACAAAACCCATAACATCTACAACGACAACAGCTAATACGACGCCAGTCACGTCAAAGACATCAACAACTCAACCAACAACATCCTTTACCAGTCCATCGGTTACAAGTACAACCTCAAAGGCATCAACAACTCAACCAACTACATCATTTACCAGTCCATCGGTTACAAGTACAACCTCAAAGGCACCAACAACTCAACCAACATCATTTACCAGTCCATCGGTTACAAGTACAACCTCAAAGGCATCAACAACTCAACCAACTACATCATTTACCAGTACATCGGCTACAATTACAACCTCACAGGCATCAACAACTCAACCAACTACATCATTTACCAGTCCATCGGTCAAAAGTACAACCTCAAAGACATCAACAACTCAACCAACTACATCACTTACCAGTCCATCGGTTACAAGTACAACCTCAAAGGCATCACCAACTCAACCAACATCATTTACCAGTCCATCGGTTACAAGTACAACCTCGAAGGCATCAACAACTCAACCAACTACATCATTTACCAGTACATCGGCTACAATTACAACCTCAAAGGCATCAACAACTCAACCAACTACATCATTTACCAGTACATCGGCTACAATTACAACCTCAAAGGCATCAACAACTCAACCAACTACATCATTTACCAGTCCATCGGTCAAAAGTACAACCTCAAAGACATCAACAACTCAACCAACTACATCACTTACCAGTCCATCGGTTACAAGTACAACCTCAAAGACATCAACAACTCAACCAACAACATCCTTTACCAGTCCATCGGTTACAAGTACAACCTCACAGGCATCAACAACTCAACCAACTACATCATTTACCAGTCCATCGGTTACAAGTACAACCTCAAAGACATCAACAACTCAACCAACAACATCCTTTACCAGTCCATCGGTTACAAGTACAACCTCACAAGCATCAACAACTCAAACAACTACATCATTTACCAGTCCATCACTTACAAGTACAACCACACAGATATCAACAACTCAACCAACTACATCATTTACCAGTCCAGCGGTTACGAGTACAACCTCACAAACATCAACAACTCAACCAACTACATCAATTACCAGTCCATCAGTTACAAGAACAACCACACAAGCATCAACAACTCAACCAACTACATCATTTACCAGTCCATCGGTTACAAGTACAACCTCACAGGCATCAACAACTCAACCAACTACATCATTTACCAGTCCATCGGTTACAAGTACAACCTCACAGGCATCAACAACTCAACCAACTACATCATTTACCAGTCCATCGGTTACAAGTACAACCTCACAGGCATCAACAACTCAACCAACTACATCATTTACCAGTCCATCCGTTACAAGTACAACCTCACAGGCATCAACAACTCAACCAACTACATCAATTACCAGTCCATCAGTTACAAGTACAACCACACAAGCATCAACAACACAACCAACTACATCATTTACCAGTCCATCGGTTACAATTACAACCTCACAGGCATCAACAACTCAACCAACTTCATCATTTAGCAGTCCATCCGTTACAAGTACAACCTCACAGGCATCAACAACCCAACCAACTACATCATTTAGCAGTCCATCCGTTACAAGTACAACCTCACAGGCATCAACGACTCAACCAACTACATCATTTACCAGTCCATCGGTTACAAGTACAACCTCACAGGCATCAACAACTCAACCAACTACATCATTTACCAGTCCATCAGTTACAAGTACAACCACACAAGCATCAACAACTCAACCAACTACATCATTTACCAGTCCATCGGTTACAAGTACAACCTCACAAGCATCAACAACTCAACCAACCACATCATTAACCAGTCCATCAGTTACAAGTACAACCACACAAGCATCAACAACTCAACCAACTACATCATTTACCAGTCCATCGGTTACAAGTACAACCTCACAGGCATCAACAACTCAACCAACTACATCATTTACCAGTCCATCAGTTACAAGTACAACCACACAAGCATCAACAACTCAACCAACTACATCAATTACCAGTCCATCAGTTACAAGTACAACCTCACAGACATCAACAGCTCAACCAACTACATCAATTACCAGTCCATCAGTTACAAGTACAACCTCACAGACATCAACAGCTCAACCAACTACATCAATTACCAGTCCATCAGTTACAAGTTCAACCACACAAGCAACAACAACTCAACCAACTTCATCATTTACCAGTCCATCCGTTACAAGTACAACCTCACAGGCATCAACAACCCAACCAACTACATCATTTACCAGTCCATCAGTTACAAGTACAACCACACAAGCATCAACAACTCAACCAACTACATCAATTACCAGTCCATCAGTTACAAGTACAACCTCACAGACATCAACAGCTCAACCAACTACATCAATTACCAGTCCATCAGTTACAAGTACAACCACACAAGCATCAACAACTCAACCAACTACATCAATTACCAGTCCATCGGTTACAAGTACAACCTCACAGGCATCAACAACTCAACCAACAACATCAATTACCAGTCCATCAGTTACAAGTACAACCACACAAGCATCAACAACTCAACCAACTACATCAATTACCAGTCCATCAGTTACAAGTACAACCTCACAGACATCAACAACTCAACCAACTACATCAATTACCAGTCCATCGGTTACAAGTACAACCTCACAGGCATCAACAACTCAACCAACTACATCAATTACCAGTCCATCAGTTACAAGTACAACCACACAAGCATCAACAACTCAACCAACTACATCAATTACCAGTCCATCAGTTACAAGTACAACCTCACAGACATCAACAAGTCAACCAACTACATCAATTACCAGTCCATCGGTTACAAGTACAACCTCACAGACATCAACAACTCAACCAACTACATCAATTACCAGTCCATCGGTTACAAGTACAACCTCACAGGCATCAACAACTCAACCAACTACATCATTTACCAGTCCATCCGTTACAAGTACAACCTCACAGGCATCAACAACCCAACCAACTACATCATTTAGCAGTCCATCCATTACAAGTACAACCTCACAGGCATCAACGACGCAACCAACTACATCATTTACCAGTCCATCGGTTACAAGTACAACCACACAAGCATCAACAACTCAACCAACTACATCAATTACCAGTCCATCAGTTACAAGTACAACCTCACAGACATCAACAACTCAACCAACTACATCATTTACCAGTCCATCGGTTACAAGTACAACCTCACAGGCATCAACAACTCAACAAACTACATCATTTAGCAGTCCATTCGTTACAAGTACAACCTCACAGGCATCAACAACTCAACCAACTACATCAATTACCAGTCCATCAGTTACAAGTACAACCACACAAGCATCAACAACACAACCAACTACATCATTTACCAGTCAATCAGCTACAAGTACAACCACACAAGCATCAACAACTCAACCAACTACATCAATTACCAGTCCATCAGTTACAAGTACAACCACACAAGCATCAACAACTCAACCAACTACATCAATTACCAGTCCATCAGTTACAAGTACAACCTCACAGGCATCAACAACTCAACCAACTTCATCATTTACCAGTCCATCCGTTACAAGTACAACCTCACAGGCATCAACAACCCAACCAACTACATCATTTAGCAGTCCATCCGTTACAAGTACAACCTCACAGGCATCAACGACTCAACCAACTACATCATTTACCAGTCCATCGGTTACAAGTACAACCTCACAGGCATCAACAACTCAACCAACTACATCAATTACCAGTCCATCAGTTACAAGTACAACCACACAAGCATCAACAACTCAACCAACTACATCATTTACCAGTCCATCGGTTGCAAGTACAACCACACAAGAATCAACAACTCAACCAACTACATCAATTACCAGTCCATCAGTTACAAGTACAACCACACAAGCATCAACAACTCAACCAACTACATCAATTACCAGTCCATCAGTTACAAGTACAACCTCACAGACATCAACAGCTCAACCAACTACATCATTTACCAGTCCATTCGTTACAAGTAAAACCTCACAGGAATCAACAACCCAACCAACTACATCATTTAGCAGTCCATCAGTTACAAGCACAACCTCTCAGGCATCAACAACTCAACCAACTACATCATTTACCAGTCCATCGGTTACAAGTACAACCTCACAGCCATCAACAGCTCAACCAACTACATCATTTACTAGTCCATCGGTTACAAGTACAATCTCACAGGCATCAACAACTCAACCAACTACATCATTTACCAGTCCATCGGTTACAAGTACAACCTCAAAGGCATCAACAACTCAACCAACTACATCATTTACCAGTCCATCGGTTACAAGTACAACCTCACAGGCATCAACAACTCAACCAACTACATCATTTACCAGTCCATCGGTTACAAGTACAACCTCACAGGCATCAACAACTCAACCAACTACATCATTTACCAGTCCATCGGTTACAAGTACAACCTCACAGGCATCAACAACTCAACCAACTACATCATTTACCAGTCCATCGGTTACAAGTACAACCTCACAGGCATCAACAATTCAAACAACTACATCATTTACCAGTCCATCGGTTACAAGTACAACCTCACAGGTATCAATAACTCAACCAACTACATCATTTACCAGTCCATCTGTTACAAGTACAACCTCACAGTCATCAACAACTCAACCAACTACATCATTTACCAGTCCATCGGTCACAAGTACAACCTCAGAGGCATCAACAACTCAACCAACTACATCATTTACCAGTCCATCGGTTACAAGTACAACCTCACAGGCATCAACAACTCAACCAACTACACCATTTACCAGTTCATCGGTTACAAGTACAACCTCACAGGCATCAACAACCCAACCAACTACATCATTTACCAGTCCTTCGGTTACAAGTACAACCTCACAGGCATCAACAACTCAACCAACTACATCATTTACCAGTTCATCGGTTACAAGTACAACCTCACAAACAACAACAACTCAAAAAACTACATCATTTACCAGTCCATCGGTCACAAGTACAACCTCACAGGCATCAACAACTAAACCAACTACATCATTTACCAGTCCATCGGTTACAAGTACAACCTCACAGGCATCAACAACTCAACCAACTACATCTTTTACTAGTCCATCGGTTACAAGTACAACCTCACAGGCATCAACAACTCAACCAACTACATCATTTACTAGTCCATCGGTTACAAGCACAACCTCACAGGCATCAACAACTCAACCAACTACATCATTTACTAGTCCATCGGTTACAAGTACAACCTCACAGGCATCAACATCTCAACCAACTACATCATTTACCAGTCCATCGGTCACAAGTACAACCTCACAGGCATCAACAACTCAACCAACTACATCATTTACCAGTCCATCGGTTACAAGTACAACCTCACAGGCATCAACAACTCAACCAACTACATCAATTACCAGTCCATCACTTACAAGTACAACCACACAAGCATCAACAACTCAACCAACTACATCAATTACCAGTCCATCGGTTACAAGTACAACCTCACAGACATCAACAACTCAACCAACTACATCATTTACCAGTCCATCAGTTACAAGTACAACCTCACAGACATCAACAACTCAACCAACTACATCAATTACCAGTCCATCGGTTACAAGTACAACCTCACAGTCATCAACAACTCAACCAACTACATCATTTACCAGTCCATCGGTTACAAGTACAACCTCAAAAGCATCAACAACTCAACCAACTACATCATTTACCAGTCCATCGGTTACAAGTACAACCTCACAGGCATCAACAACTCAACCAACTACATCATTTACTAGTCCATCGGTTACAAGTACAACCACACAGGCATCAACAACTCAAACAACTACATCATTTACTAGTCCATCGGTTACAAGTACAACCTCACAGGCATCAACAACTCAACCAACTACATCATTTACCAGTCCATCTGTTACAAGCACAACCTCACAGGCATCAACAACTCAACCAACTACATCATTTACTAGTCCATCGGTTACAAGTACAACCTCACAGGCATCAACAACTCAACCAACTATATCATTTACTAGTCCATCGGTTACAAGTACAACCTCACAGGCATCAACAACTCAAACAACTACATCATTTACTAGTCCATCGGTTACAAGTACAACCTCACAGGCATCAACAACTCAAACAACTACATCATTTACTAGTACATCGGTTACAAGTACAACCTCACAAGCATCAACAACTCAACCAACTACATCATTTACCAGTCCATCGGTTACAAGTACAACCTCACAGGCATCAACAACTCAACCAACTACATCATTTACTAGTCCGTCCGTTACAAGTACAACCTCACAGGCATCAACAACTCAACCAACTACATCATTTACCAGTCCATCGGTTACAAGTACAACCTCACAGGCATCTAGAACTCAACCAACTACATCATTCACCAGTCCATCGGTTACAAGTACAACCTCACAGACATCAACAACTCAACCAACTACATCATTTACCAGTCCATCGGTTACAAGTACAACCTCACAGGCATCAACAACTCAACCAACTACATCGTTTACCAGTCCATCGGTTACAAGTACAACCTCACAGGCATCAACAACTCAACCAACTACATCATTTACCAGTCCATCGGTTACAAGTACAACCTCACAGACATCAACAACTCAACCAACTTCATTAATTACCAGTCCATCGGTCACAAGTACAACCACACAGGCATCAACAACTCAACCAACTACATCATTTACCAGTCCATCGGTTACAAGTACAACCTCACAGGCATCAACAACTCAACCAACTACATCATTTACCAGTCCATCGGTTACAAGTACAACCTCACAGGCATCAACAACTCAACCAACTACATCATTTACCAGTCCATCGGTTACACGTACTACCTCACAGGCATCAACAACTCAACCAACCACATCATTAAACAGTCCATCGGTTACAAGTACAACCACACAGGCATCAACAACTCAACCAACTACATCATTTACCAGTCCATCGGTTACAAGTACAACCTCACAGGCATCAACGACTCAACCAACTACATCATTTACCAGTCCATCGGCTACAAGTACAACCTCAGAGGCATCAACAACTCAACCAACTACATCATTTACCAGTCCATCGGTTACAAGTACAACCTCACAGGCATCAACAACTCAACCAACTACATCATTTACCAGTCCATCGGTAACAAGCACAACCTCACAGGCATCAACAACTCAACCAACTACATCATTTACCAGTCCATCGGCTACAAGTACAACCTCACAAACATCAACGACTCAACCAACTACATCATTTACCAGTCCACCGGCTACAAGTACAACCTCACAAACATCAACGACTCAACCAACTACATCATTTACCAGTCCATCGGTTACAAGTACAACCTCACAGGCATCAACAACTCAACCAACTACATCATTTACCAGTCCATCGGTAACAAGCACAACCTCACAGGCATCAACAACTCAACCAACTACATCATTTACCAGTCCATCGGCTACAAGTACAACCTCACAAACATCAACGACTCAACCAACTACATCATTTACCAGTCCACCGGCTACAAGTACAACCTCACAAACATCAACGACTCAACCAACTACATCATTTACCAGTCCATCGGTTACAAGTACAACCTCACAGGCATCAACAACTCAACCAACTACATCATTTACCAGTCCATCGGTTACAAGTACAACCTCACAGGCATCAACAACTCAAACAACTACATCATTTACCAGTCCATCGGTTACAAGTACAACCTCACAAACATCAACAACTCAACCAACTACATCATTTACCAGTCCATCGGTTACAAGTACAACCTCACAGGCCTCAACAACTCAACCAACTACATCATTTAACAGTCCATCGGCTACAAGTACAACCTCACAGGCATCAACAACTCAACCAACTACATCATTTACTAGTCCATCCGTTACAAGTACAACCTCACAGGCATCAACAACTCAACCAACTACATCATTTACCAGTCCATCGGTTACAAGCACAACCTCACACACATCAACAACTCAACCAACTACATCATTTACCAGTCCATCGGTTACAAGTACAACCTCACAGACATCAACAACTCAACCAACTACATCAATTACCAGTCCATCGGTTACAATTACAACCTCACAGGCATCAACAACTCAACCAACTTCATCATTTAGCAGTCCATCCGTTACAAGTACAACCTCACAGGCATCAACAACCCAACCAACTACATCATTTAGCAGTCCATCCGTTACAAGTACAACCTCACAGGCATCAACGACTCAACCAACTACATCATTTACCAGTCCATCGGTTACAAGTACAACCTCACAGGCATCAACAACTCAACCAACTACATCATTTACCAGTTCATCTGTTACAAGCACAACCTCACAGGCATCAACAACTCAACCAACTACATCATTTACCAGTCCATCGGTTACAAGCACAACTTCACCGGCATCAAAAACTCAACCAACTACATCAATTACTAGTCAATCGGTTACAAGCAGAACCTCACCGGCATCAACAACTCAACCAACTACATCATTTACCAATCCATCGGTTGCAAGTACAACCACACAAGAATCAACAACTCAACCAACTACATCATTTACCAGTCCATCAGTCACAAGTACAACCTCACAGGCGTCAACAACTCAACCATCTTCATCATTGACCAGTCCATCGGTTACAAGCACAACCTCACAGGCATCAACAACTCAACCAACTACATCATTTACCAGTCCATCGGTTACAAGTACAACCTCACAGGCATCAACAACTCAACCAACTACATCATTTACCAGTCCATCGGTTACAAGTACAACCTCACAGGCATCAACAACTCAACCAACTACATCATTTACCAGTCCATCGGTTACACGTACTACCTCACAGGCATCAACAACTCAACCAACCACATCATTAAACAGTCCATCGGTTACAAGTACAACCACACAGGCATCAACAACTCAACCAACTACATCATTTACCAGTCCATCGGTTACAAGTACAACCTCACAGGCATCAACGACTCAACCAACTATATCATTTACCAGTCCATCGGGTACAAGTACAACCTCACAGGCATCAACAACTCAACCAACTACATCATTTACCAGTCCATCGGTCACAAGTACAACCTCACAGGCATCAACAACTCAACCAACTACATCATTTACCAGTCCATCAGTTACAAGCACAACCTCACAGGCATCAACAACTCAACCAACTACATCATTTACCAGTCCATCGGCTACAAGTTCAACCTCACGAACATCAACAACTCAACCAACTACATCAATTACTAGTCCATCGGTTACAAGTACAACCTCACAAACATCAACAACTCAACCAACTACATCATTTAGCAGTCCATCCGTTACAAGTACAACCTCACAGGCATCAACAACTCAACCAACTACATCATTTACCAGTCCATCGGTTACAAGTACAACCTCACAGGCATCAACAACTCAAACAACTACATCATTTACCAGTCCATCGGTTACAAGTACAACCTCACAAACATCAACAACTCAACCAACTACATCATTTACCAGTCCATCGGTTACAAGTACAACCTCACAGGCATCAACAACTCAACCAACTACATCATTTACCAGTCCATCGGTAACAAGCACAACCTCACAGACATCAACAACTCAACCAACTACATCATTTACCAGTCCATCGGCTACAAGTACAACCTCACAAACATCAACGACTCAACCAACTACATCATTTACCAGTCCACCGGCTACAAGTACAACCTCACAAACATCAACGACTCAACCAACTACATCATTTACCAGTCCATCGGTTACAAGTACAACCTCACAGGCATCAACAACTCAACCAACTACATCATTTACCAGTCCATCGGTTACAAGTACAACCTCACAGGCATCAACAACTCAACCAACTACATCATTTACCAGTCCATCGGTTACAAGTACAACCTCACAGGCATCAACAACTCAACCAACTACATCATTTACCAGTCCATCGGTTACAAGTACAACCTCACAGGCATCAACATCTCAACCAACTACATCATTTACCAGTCCATCGGTCACAAGTACAACCTCACAGGCATCAACAACTCAACCAACTACATCATTTACCAGTCCATCGGTTACAAGTACAACCTCACAGGCATCAACAACTCAACCAACTACATCAATTACCAGTCCATCACTTACAAGTACAACCACACAAGCATCAACAACTCAACCAACTACATCAATTACCAGTCCATCGGTTACAAGTACAACCTCACAGACATCAACAACTCAACCAACTTCATCATTTACCAGTCCATCAGTTACAAGTACAACCTCACAGACATCAACAACTCAACCAACTACATCAATTACCAGTCCATCGGCTACAAGTACAACCTCACAGGCATCAACAACTCAACCAACTACATCATTTACCAGTCCATCCGTTGCAAGTACAACCTCACAGGCATCAACAACTCAACCAACTACATCATTTACCAGTCCATCGGTTACAAGCACAACCTCACAAACATCAACAACTCAACCAACTACATCATTTACCAGTCCATCGGTTACAAGTACAACCTCAGAGGCATCAACAACTCAAACAACTACATCATTTACCAGTCCATCGGTTACAAGTACAACCTCACAAACATCAACAACTCAACCAACTACATCATTTACCAGTCCATCGGTTACAAGTACAACCTCACAGGCATCAACAACTCAACCAAATACATCATTTACCAGTCCATCGGCTACAAGTACAACCTCACAGGCATCAACAACTCAACCAACTACATCAATTACCAGTCCATCCGTTACAAGTACAACCTCACAGGCATCAACAACTCAACCAACTACATCATTTACTAGTCCATCGGTTACAAGCACAACCTCACAGGCATCAACAACTCAACCAACTACATCATTTACCAGTCCATCTGTTACAAGCACAACCTCACAGGCATCAACAACTCAACCAACTACATCATTTACCAGTCCATCGGTTACAAACACAACCTCACAGGCATCAACAACTCAACCAACTACATCAATTACTAGTCCATCGGTTACAAGCAGAACCTCACAGGCATCAACAACTCAACCAACTACATCATTTACCAGTCCATCGGTTACAAGTACAACCTCACAAACATCAACAACTCAACCAACTACATCATTTACCAGTCCATCGGTTACAAGTACAACCTCACAGGCATCAACAACTCAACCAACTACATCATTTACCAGTCCATCGGCTACAAGTACAACCTCACAGGCATCAACAACTCAACCAACTACATCATTTACCAGTCCATCCGTTACAAGTACAACCTCACAGGCATCAACAACTCAACCAACTACATCATTTACCAGTCCATCGGTTACAAGTACAACCTCACAGGCATCAACAACTCAACCAACTACATCATTTACCAGTCCATCGGTTACAAGTACAACCTCACAGGCATCAACAACTCAACCAACTACATCATTTACCAGTCCATCGGTTACAAGTACAACCTCACAGGCATCAACAACTCAACCAACTACATCATTTACCAGTCCATCGGTTACAAGTACAACCTCACAGGCATCAACAATTCAAACAACTACATCATTTACCAGTCCATCGGTTACAAGTACAACCTCACAGGTATCAATAACTCAACCAACTACATCATTTACCAGTCCTTCGGTTACAAGTACAACCTCACAGGCATCAAAAACTCAACCAACTACATCATTTACCAGTCCATCGGTTACAAGTACAACCTCACAGGCATCAACAACTCAACCAACTACATCATTTACCAGTCCATCGGTTACAAGTACAACCTCACAAACATCAACAACTCAACCAACTACATCATTTACCAGTCCATCGGTTACAAGTACAACCTCACAGGCATCAACAACTCAACCAACTACATCATTTACCAGTCCATCGGCTACAAGTACAACCTCACAGGCATCAACAACTCAACCAACTACATCATTTACCAGTCCATCCGTTACAAGTACAACCTCACAGGCATCAACAACTCAACCAACTACATCATTTACCAGTCCATCGGTTACAAGTACAACCTCACAGGCATCAACAACTCAACCAACTACATCATTTACCAGTCCATCGGTTACAAGTACAACCTCACAGGCATCAACAACTCAACTACCTACATCATTTACCAGTCCATCGGTTACAAGTACAACCTCACAGGCATCAACAACTCAACCAACTACATCATTTACCAGTCCATCGGTTACAAGTACAACCTCACAGGCATCAACAATTCAAACAACTACATCATTTACCAGTCCATCGGTTACAAGTACAACCTCACAGGTATCAATAACTCAACCAACTACATCATTTACCAGTCCATCTGTTACAAGTACAACCTCACAGTCATCAACAACTCAACCAACTACATCATTTACCAGTCCATCGGTCACAAGTACAACCTCAGAGGCATCAACAACTCAACCAACTACATCATTTACCAGTCCATCGGTTACAAGTACAACCTCACAGGCATCAACAACTCAACCAACTACATCATTTACCAGTTCATCGGTTACAAGTACAAACTCCCAGGCATCAACAACTCAACCAACTACATCATTTACCAGTCCTTCGGTTACAAGTACAACCTCACAGGCATCAACAACTCAACCAACTACATCATTTACCAGTCCTTCGGTTACAAGTACAACCTCACAGGCATCAACAACTCAACCAACTACATCATTTACCAGTCCATCGGTCACAAGTACAACCTCACAGGCATCAACAACTAAACCAACTACATCATTTACCAGTCCATCGGTTACAAGCACAACCTCACAAACAAGAACAACTCAACCAACTACATCATTTACCAGTCCATCGGTTACAAGTACAACCTCACAGGCATCAACAACTCAACCAACTACATCATTTACCAGTCCATCGGTTACAAGTACAACCTCACAGGCATCAACAAGTCAACCAACTACATCATTTACCACTCCATCGGTTACAAGTACAACCTCACAGGCATCAAAAACTCAACCAACTACATCATTTACCAGTCCATCGGTCACAAGTACAACCTCACAGGCATCAACAACTCAACCAACTACATCATTTACCAGTCCATCGGTTACAAGCACAACCTCACACGCATCAACAACTCAACCAACTACATCATTTACCAGTCCATCGGTTACAAGTACAACCTCACATGCATCAACAACTCAACCAACTACATCATTTACCAGTCCATCGGTTACAAGCACAACCTCACACGCATCAACAACTCAACCAACTACATCATTTACCAGTCCATCAGTTACAAGTACAACCTCACATGCATCAACAACTCAACCAACTACATCATTTACCAGTCCATCGGTTACAAGTACAACCTCACAGACATCAACAACTCAACCAACTACATCATTTACCAGTCCATCTGTAGCAACAACTATTCGACAGACAGGATCCACTCAGTCAGCACCAACAAATACCAATCCATCTGTAGCAACAACTATTGGACAGACAGGATCCACTCAGTCAGCACCAACAAATACCAATCCATCTGTAGCAACAACTATTGGACAGACAGGATCCACTCAGTCAGCAACAACGAATACCAATCCATCTGTAGCAACAACTATTGGACAGACAGGATCCACACAGTCAGCACCAACAAACACCAATCCATCTGTAGCAACAACTATTGGACAGACAGGATCCACACAGTCAGCAGCAACGAATACCAATCCATCTGCAGCAACAACTATTGGACAGACAGAATCCAGTCAGTCAGCACCAACAAATACCAATCCATCTGTAGCAATCACTATTGGACAGTCAGGATCCACTCAGTCAGCACCAACAAATACCAATCCATCTGTAGCAACAACTATTGGACAGACAGGATCTACTCAGTCAGCACCAACAAATACCAGTCCATCTGTAGCAACAACTATTGGACAGACAGGATCCACTCAGTCAGCACCAACAAATACCAATCCATCTGTAGCAACAACTATTGGACAGACAGGATCCACTCAGTCAGCACCAACAAATACCAATCCATCTGTAGCAACAACTTTTGCACAGACAGGATCCACTCAGTCAGCACCAACAAATACCAATCCATCTGTAGCAACAACTATTGCACAGACAGGATCCACTCAGTCAGCACCAACAAATACCAATCCATCTGTAGCAACAACTATTAGACAGACATTATCCACTCAGTCAGCACCAACAAATACCAATTCATCTGTAGCAACAACTATTGGACAAACAGGATCCACTCAATCAGCACCAACAAATACCAATCCATCTGCAGCAACAACTATTGGACAGACAGGATCCACACAGTCAGCACCAAAAAATACCAATCCATCTGTAGCAACAACTATTGGACAGACAGGATCCACTCAGTCAGCACCAACAAATACCAATCCATCCGTAGCAACAACTATTGGACAGACAGGATCCACACAGTCAGCAGCAACAAATACCAATCCATCTGTAGCAACAACTATTGGACAGACAGGATCCACACAGTCAGCACCAACAAATACCAATCCATCTGTAGCAACAACTATTGCAAAGACAGGATCCACACAGTCAGCAGCAACAAATATCAATCCATCTGTAGCAACAACTATTGGACAGACAGGATCCACTCAGTCAGCACCAACAAATACCAATCCATCTGTAGCAACAACTATTGGACAGTCAGGATCCACTCAGTCAGGACCAACAAATACCAATCCATCTGTAGCAACAACTATTGACCAGACAGGATCCACTCAGTCAGCACCAACAAATACCAATCCATCTGTAGCAACAACTATTGGACAGACAGGATCCACTCAGACAGCACCAACAAATACCAATCCATCTGTAGCAACAACTATTGGACAGACAGGATCCACTCAGTCAGCACCAACAAATACCAATCCATATGTAGCAACAACTATTGGACAGACAGGATCCACTCGGTCAGCCCCAACAATTACCAATCCATCTGTAGCAACAACTATTGGACAGACAGGATCCACTCAGTCAGCACCAACAAATACCAATCCATCTGTAGCAACAACTATTGGACAGACAGGATCCACTCAGTCAGCACCAACAATTACAAATCCATCTGTAGCAACAACTATTGGACAGACAGGATCCACTCAGTCAGCAGCAACAAATACCAATCCATCTGTAGCAACAACTATTGCACAGACAGGATCCACTCAGTCAGCACCGACATATACCAATCCATCTGTAGCAACAACTATTGGACAGACGGGATCCACTCAGTCAGCAGCAACAAATACCAATCCATCTGTAGCAACAACTATTGGACAGACAGGATCCACTCAGTCAGCACCAACAAATACCAATCCATCTGTAGCAACAACTATTGGACAGTCAGGATCCACTCAGTCAGCACCAACAAATACCAATCCATCTGTAGCAACAACTATTGGCCAGACAGGATCCACTCAGTCAGCACCAACAAATACCAATCCATCTGTAGCAACAACTATTGGACAGACAGGATCCACTCAGTCAGCACCAACGAATACCAATCCATCTGTAGCAACAACTATTGGACAGACAGAATCGACTCAGTCAGCACCAACAAATACCAATCCTTCTGTAGCAACAACTATTGCACAGACAGGATCCACTCAGACAGCACCAACAAATACCAATCCATCTGTAGCAACAACTATTGGACAGACAGGATCCACTCAGTCAGCACCAACAATTACCAATCCATCTGTAGCAACAACTATTGGACAGACAGGATCCACTCAGACAGCACCAACAAATACCAATCCATCTGTAGCAACAACTATTGGACAGACAGGATCCACTCAGTCAGCACCAACGAATACCAATCCATCAGTAGCAACAACTATTGGACAGACAGGATCCACTCAGACAGCACCAACAAATACCAATCCATCTGTAGCAACAACTATTGGACAGACAGAATCGACTCAGTCAGCACCAACAAATACCAATCCCTCTGTAGCAACAACTATTGCACAGACAGGATCCACTCAGACAGCACCAACAAATACCAATCCTTCTGTAGCAACAACTATTGGACAGACAGGATCCACTCAGTCAGCACCAACAAATACCAATCCATCTGTAGCAACAACTATTGGACAGACAGGATCCACTCAGACAGCACCAACAAATACCAATCCATCTGTAGCAACAACTATTGGACAGACAGAATCGACTCAGTCAGCACCAACAAATACCAATCCCTCTGTAGCAACAACTATTGGACAGACAGAATCGACTCAGTCAGCACCAACAAATACCAATCCATCAGTAGCAACAACTATTGGACAGACAGGATCCACTCAGACAGCACCAACAAATACCAATCCATCTGTAGCAACAACTATTGGACAGACAGAATCGACTCAGTCAGCACCAACAAATACCAATCCCTCTGTAGCAAAAACTATTGGACAGACAGGATCCACTCAGACAGCACCAACAAATACCAGTCCCTCTGTAGCAACGACAATTGGACAGACAGGATCCACTCAGAGAGCACCAACAAATACCAATCCATCTGTAGCAACAACTATTGGACAGACAGGATCCACTCAGTCAGCACCAACAAATACCAATCCATCTGTAGCAACAACTATTGGACAGACAGGATCCACTCAGTCAGCACCAACAAATACCAATCCATCTGTAGCAACAACTATTGGACAGACAGAATCGACTCAGTCAGCACCAACAAATACCAATCCCTCTGTAGCAACAACTATTGGACAGACAGGATCCACTCAGACAGCACCAACAAATACCAATCCATCTGTAGCAACAACTATTGGACAGACAGGATCCACTCAGTCAGCACCAACAAATACCAATCCATCTGTAGCAACAACTATTGGACAGACAGGATCCACTCAGTCAGCACCAACGAATACCAATCCATCTGTAGCAACAACTATTGCAAAGACAGGATCCACACAGTCAGCACCAACAAATACCAATCCCTCTGTAGCAACAAATATTGGACAGACAGGATCCACTCAGTCAGCAGCAACGAAAACCAATCCATCTGTAGCAACAACTATTGCACAGACAGGATCCACTCAGTCAGCACCAACAAATACCAATCCATCTGTAGCAACAACTATTGCACAGACAGGATCCACTCAGTCAGCACCAACAAATACCAATCCATCTGTAGCAACAACTATTGGACAGACAGGATCCACTCATTCAGCACCAACAAATACCAATCCATCTGTAGCAACAACTATTGGACAGACAGAATCGACTCAGTCAGCACCAACAAATACCAATCCCTCTGTAGCAACAACTATTGGACAGACAGAATCGACTCAGTCAGCACCAACAAATACCAATCCATCAGTAGCAACAACTATTGGACAGACAGGATCCACTCAGACAGCACCAACAAATACCAATCCATCTGTAGCAACAACTATTGGACAGACAGAATCGACTCAGTCAGCACCAACAAATACCAATCCCTCTGTAGCAAAAACTATTGGACAGACAGGATCCACTCAGACAGCACCAACAAATACCAGTCCCTCTGTAGCAACGACAATTGGACAGACAGGATCCACTCAGAGAGCACCAACAAATACCAATCCATCTGTAGCAACAACTATTGGACAGACAGGATCCACTCAGTCAGCACCAACAAATACCAATCCATCTGTAGCAACAACTATTGGACAGACAGGATCCACTCAGTCAGCACCAACAAATACCAATCCATCTGTAGCAACAACTATTGGACAGACAGAATCGACTCAGTCAGCACCAACAAATACCAATCCCTCTGTAGCAACAACTATTGGACAGACAGGATCCACTCAGACAGCACCAACAAATACCAATCCATCTGTAGCAACAACTATTGGACAGACAGGATCCACTCAGTCAGCACCAACAAATACCAATCCATCTGTAGCAACAACTATTGGACAGACAGGATCCACTCAGTCAGCACCAACGAATACCAATCCATCTGTAGCAACAACTATTGCAAAGACAGGATCCACACAGTCAGCACCAACAAATACCAATCCCTCTGTAGCAACAAATATTGGACAGACAGGATCCACTCAGTCAGCAGCAACGAAAACCAATCCATCTGTAGCAACAACTATTGCACAGACAGGATCCACTCAGTCAGCACCAACAAATACCAATCCATCTGTAGCAACAACTATTGCACAGACAGGATCCACTCAGTCAGCACCAACAAATACCAATCCATCTGTAGCAACAACTATTGGACAGACAGGATCCACTCATTCAGCACCAACAAATACCAATCCATCTGTAGCAACAACTATTGGACAGACAGGATCCACTCAGTCAGCAGCAACGAATACCAATCCATCTGTAGTAACAACTATCGGACAGACAGGATCCACTCAGTCAGCACCAACATATACCAATCCATCTGTAGCAACAACTATTGGACAGACAGGATCCACTCAGTCAGCACCAACAAATACCAATCCATCTGTAGCAACAACTATTGGACAGACAGGATCCACTCAGTCAGCACCAACAAATACCAATCCATCTGTAGCAACCACACATTCGTACACAGGAACTGCTGGGGGCAATGGATTGCCAGGAACAATATCTTCGAGCGCAGAAACTACAAGTACGCCTTTGCCTGTTTTGACGAATTCAATTCCGTCAACAAACCTTTCGCAGCAAACTACTTTTTATCCGGCGACTCCAACCAGTAAGTTTGAGCAGCTAAGTTTCCTGATCTATGTGCGTGTTGTTTATATGTAACCTACTAACAGTTTCATATGTCTCTAGATATAAAGAAGAAAAGTGTGTATGTAACTGTAACTAATCTGGGTAAACATGCACACTGCGTGCCCGTGCTTCAAACAATATGGCTGCCAACGAATGCAATAAAATAAGAGCGCAACGATCTACCGACGGAAGTCACGGCATCGCAACGGAAATTGTTGCTATCTGAAAATGAGAATTATTGCGGAAATTAAGTTAAACTTTGCATTTTTATCGTTATGTACATTCTTATGTGCGACCTGGTGGCTGATCGGCAACGCGCTCGCTCACGGAGTGGGCGGTTGCGGTTCGAATGGAATCCTGGTAACGACCTTGGGCAAGTTGTTTAAGCACGCGGGTACTATAATTTTAATTCACCATTTAATTTCGAATTAATTTTTCGACCCTTTCCGGAAGTTTCGTGCGCCAAGTGTGCAATAAGACAGCACGCAAAAATAAGTAAGTAAGTAAAAGTCCAGCTAATATTTCAATTGCATCAGTTGTTTTATGAATAATTTATAAAATCGATGAGAAATATTTGCTGACGAAATAGAAGCGGGATTTATCGAACAAATTCACCCAACTTCTATTTCAAGAATAATTATTCTCAGCCATCCAGCTTCATATTACGCCAGAATATTTTCATTAACCCAGCTTCAATTGAGGTAAGAATATTTTAATCAGTCCAGCTTCCAGTGATTGTATTTTGAACTTAGAATCGCAGTCTGAACGTACACGTTATTTATTGTCGCATGGAACATTATACGTCGATGGTTTGGACGCGTACCCAACTTCCGGTCAAATGTTGTGTGGTTCAATAGCGATTCGAACGGCGATTTCGCATGCGAAATGTCGTATTTTCAACAAATTTAAACGATTTCTTGACTAAATTGTAGATGAGAAATATTTGTTATCTAAATAGAAGTCGGATTTATAAAAGCTGGTATGCGCGTCGCTAAAATCATTTCGAAATAAATTCGAAAAATTAATTCCAAATTAAATGGTGAATTAAAATTATAGTACCAGGACACGTGCCTCTGTCACCAAGCAGTATAAATTGTTACCGCCGTAAGCTGGGAAGTAAACGGCAAGTCCTGTGATGCGCTGGTCCCGTGTCCAGGACTTTGGGATTCGTCCATTGCCGGCTCAAGGCCAAGAAAAGGAGATGTGCGCCTCACCAACGGGCCTCCGGCCCTTGGAGACTTTACTTACATTTTTTATGTAGGGACCCTGGGCAAGTCCTTCACTCGCAATAAATTGCTCGTGCGCTTCGGCGTGCAACTTCGATTCTTCAGTGACCCCACTGTGATCGGGAGCGCTTCTGAGTAGAATCTTTAAGTGGCGCTACAGCAAGTGCACACACTCACAAACATTTTTTGTGCATTGCTTTGTCTAGGCTACTTGTGAGATTTCTCGTTTATGAGTAAACGTTAGCGACGCAGAGTTCGATGATTTATTTGTGTTCTGCACTTTCCTTTGGTGTAGGACAGCGGTTCCCAACCCGTGGCCCGCGGGCCAAAAGTGGCCCGCGAGGCCTCACAAAATGGCCCGCCAGGCGGCCCAGGCCTCAACAATGGCACTTAGGCCTATGTCTCAAAGAATTAACAAAAATATATGAAAAAATTGACAATTTGGACAGTATAGAACAAGTAGGCCTAATTATTTTCTATTACAAATTATTTTATTTTGAATTCTATAAGCATCAAACATTCTACTTTGAATTAATTATAACAATTTGTCTATGCTTTTAATTAACTGAATTTTAGCATTGTGGCCCTCTATATAGCCTACCCTAATGATCTTTAAAAAAGAAAAAGTGGCCCTTGTGTCCTCCAACTTAGAAAAAGTGGCCCGACTGTCAAAAAAGGTTGGGAACCACTGGTGTAGGGCTAAGGAATTTAGAGATTGCGGTATTAACAATTATTTCTTCCCATCTATAATCCTATTCACTTTGCACAAAAGTCTCTGAAACGGTGGCTGTGTGTAAATTGCGTTAATGAATTAACTAAATCATGTAATTTAGTAAAGTCTTGCACTTGACCTAACAAACGCAATCACATTAAAAATAATGCTGAATAATGGTTTTGCAGATGAAGAAACTCTACTGCAAGGAGTGAAGATTCTTCTGTCTGCTATACTCGCTTGTCTTCTCCTTGCAACAACTGTCTGCTGGTGTTGGTGTTGCCGCTTCTATCCAGCATTCTGTGGAAGGCAACAGTTGTCTCAGCAAATCAGGTACGTACTGTAGTAATAGGCGACTCGAGAGAGGCCTTGCAAACTATCACGAGTCTTTGTCTTATGACAATAATGGTCATCGTTTTACCTTTAACTCTGTAATTATGCAATAATTATTACACGCAGTTCACTGTGCGCTACTGTGAAAGTCCTAAAGGTAATCGTAGTCGTGATCTCCATATTTCTAGAGCACCACTCGAAAGCCAATGGCAGGGCACCAGCTTATTCATAGATCTAAGCGCTTTGTCGAGTCGAAGGGTTGTCCAAAATTAGTTAAACCCCGATATTTGCGCCAAAAACTGGGTAAAGTGCGCACCAAAAACGATAAATTTGCACGAGTTTTGTGCAAGTTAAAAATATCAATTACGATACTTTTGCATGAATCAGTGTACCAAAGTATATAGCCTAGGCCTACAGAGTTTTTGTTATTTAGCGTAGGGCCTATAGTTTGGCATCCTAGAACTTAGACAAAAAGAAAAGAATGCAGTTGTTAGTTCCTATACGGACCTAGCCTAAGCATGATATTAATAGCCTATGTTCAGGCGATTGCAGAAAATCTTAATTTTGCAAAAATCTACGCCCATCGAAATCTATGTTCATTAGAAATACAACTTCAAGATGGTGCGTGTATGCCTATAATCAATCACAAGTTACACAATGTGATGAATAGTAGCAGGCCTACTCCGTCTTCATAATTATTAGCCTATATGTAGACCCACAAGCCGACACACTATACGCGAATCTCCTCTGTGACCGCTTTGAGAAATTCGCCTAACGCGCTTTATTGTGTGGTCGTGAAGTTCTAATTATTGTTGATACTTTGAGTTGGTGCATACCAAAAACAACGTCCTTAACTACGAATTCCTCTATAATTTTAATGCAATCATCTCATTCGGTGGTAGATATTTTAAATTATCACCCAACGGTTTCGTTGCTATGGAGAATTACCACTCACCGCGGTGATTTTTAAGCCAATCAAAGTCCAATTTTAAACATTACGACGGGATTTTGGCAGATTTGCGAAAATGTTGCGTAGGCCGACATTGCAAATTTTTTGCTGTTGCGTGAAACTTTGAATTTCGGGCCGATAATTGCGCACGAGCGAGATCGTAGGCCTACATTTCTGGAGGGCCTAAAGAGTAGTCTGAACTCTGAAGGAGGTCATAGTCTGGTTACAAACGAACGAGAAGCAGGAGAGTAGCTGTTAAAGAGGGTGGTGTTTAGGTCGAGAATTGGAAATTAAAAGATCAGGTGAATCGGGGTTAGAGGTAGGCCCTGCATGTAGACCTAATATTGTTGTTGCAATTGTCGAGGGAAAAGATATGATGTAGTTGTTGTAATCTTCTTCTTCTTCTTCTTCTTCTTCTTCTTCTTCTTCTTCTTCTTCTTCTTCTTCTTCTTCTTCTTCTTCTTCTTCTTCTTCTTCTTTGGTTCTCTGCCGTCAGGCAGGTTCATAATTATGTCCAATGACGCCACGCATATCTGTTCTGTGCATCCATCTTTAGCCCTCTGTGACCGTCCTTTGTCATCATCCAGTCCAGTAGCATTGTTCTTGGTCTTCCTCTTGTCTTTTTCCCCTCCATTCTTCCTTCGATGATATCTCGTACTATGGTGTCACTCCTCATGATGTGGCCATTCCAGTTTCTCTGTCGCCTTCGTATTGTCTCCAGCATTGATCTTTCCTCTCCCACCATCTGCAGTATTTGTGACCCGCTATATGATAAGGTACCATAAGTCGGGGTACAGTTTCCCCAGAAATCGCGCATAAAGACGTGAAGGGGAAAAATTTTTTTAATCAAATTTGAGTTCTTGGTATTTTTAGCAGCAGGTAAAAAGGACTTTTAAGTTAATAACACTGATAATATTACATAATAGACAACACTGAGAATTGGTCGTGAACCTCTTGTAGGATAAATCGCTCAGAAGCGCTCCCAGTGTGCAAGACCCCACGATACTCATCGATGGAAATAAAGTGGCAATTTCTCATGTTCATCATTATAAGTCGGTCATTTATCATCCGATTTTTATCTGGTTTTCAGCAAAATGTTCAGCTCACTTAGCTGGTTTGTGAAGGCATAATAACTCCAAACCCGACTTATGGTACCTTTTCATGAAGCGGGTCACATTTCTTCGTTCGTCTTGTGCTCCCTCCAGCTGACACGCTTCATTCTCCGCCAAATCCACATTTCGAAAGCGTCCAATCTTCTTAATATGTCATCCTGTTGTTGTTGCTGTAATATTGTCTTCATATGACAATCAAATTTTGCTGAATTGGTTTTGATCGTCAAGAGATCCTGAAGATTAATCTGTCTGCCGTCCTCAATAATTATCTCTTCCTTACTTGTCTGAACACTGGTGTTGGTGTTGACGGTTCTCTTCAGGATTCTGTGGAAATGTATCACTTTTATGATCTGAATTTCCAAAATGCCTTATTAAAATATAAGCATCGGCGCAAAAATTTACCAATATAAGCTTATCTATAGAACAGCTTTCCAATATAGATCGCTCTCAACTCTCAAGCCTCTCATGGTAGAGAAATAGAGGATGCCAGACTTTCAGGATTCTGGATTATTGGTTCACCTTAGTGCTGTAAAGCCTAGACTAATTTCAAAACAGTATAGAAATAACTGACTTTAGCTGACCTGCATTTTTGGCAAACTACGCAAAATATGCAAAACTTAGGCTAAATACCGCGTAAGCTTAATTATTGGTCTCTTCAATTTCACATTAGCTTATCGTTGAAGATTTTCAATTCAATAATTAGGCTACGTATCATAGTTTTCGTTGCTTACATTTTTTCTTTGACTATTTCAGGTATATTCCTGAAGTCAACGAACCTATCGCCGAAAACTATGTCTTCTATAGACGTAGATACATCCTACGATACACAGGCTGTTCCTATCGACACGCTCAGCTCAGCTACCATCCTAGGCCTACATGTACCTGCAAACCTTTATGTAACCGATGTGAAACCCATATTCCCACGTGTAGCCACTATACGACGAACCATCGGGCTATCTTGAAACGCTCACATGGATGTCGTCAGTGCGAGACAAGATGCGATACTAATCCGACAGACAATAATCATATTTGTTAGTGGCTAGTCTTCTAATCATAAATTAATCATGGGTTATAATTATTGTGTTATTCGCTAGGTGCAGTGCAATCGCCAGACATTTAATTTAGATCTCTTTAAATCGTCTAGTTTTTTTTATTAGAAGTAGGGTCCTAGTCTGACTGTGTGAGGTTTCCTGGCCAAGGCGATAGACTCTAGAGTACACATTGTTCCGTTACCCAAACTAATCAACACTGGCCTTAGGTTCCTTCCTACCGAATGCTTTTAGCGATCTGCATCTTCGCATAGAAATTTATCTGATGTCTCGGAAAGCAGTGCAACGTACGTTCTCTCTGTGTAGGCAATTAATTAGGGATTATTGTAACATTCGAATGGACATCCTTCTATTATTTAAAATAGTTCTACAATAGTTCTGCAGATCTGTGAGTCGAACTTACATCACTTACGCAGGACGTACTGTAACGCATGGAATTGAAGGAATCCAACTTTCAAGATGGATTCTTAACGCAGTTGGAATGATGCTTAGTCTTTGTGTGAGACTTACATAGACCTAAGCCATCCATGCAGTTAGGCTTCCTGTAACAGATCTACAGCGTAGTAATGATGACGAAAAGTTGCCGTGAAACGATACGAAATTTTACTGTTAATTACTTTAATTTATGTGTTGCTTATTTATTATTGATCTTATTGTGTCATCAGTGATTTTGTCATGTCAAATCTAAATAATTAATCAAAAGCCACTAACTAAATTTGGGACTAAGCGTTACAAGCCAAGGCTTTAGTGAATCGGCTACCGCGCGTGTGATACAGAATTCGATTGATTAGAATCGGATTAGACCCTAATATGAAATGCTTACAGCGCTTGGCCTACAACGTACGATTATTCATCATATTAAGTGACGATGGTACAGTAGTCAAGGTGTGATGGTGGCAGAAACCGGAGTCATAATAATAGGTCTATTGATGATGCAGCGATTGCGGTCGTAATGACATCGAATGTCTGATGAGTTCGTTTCTCAGTTCATCCACCAATTCCATCCCACTTACCCACTCACCAACTCATCCACTCACTCACCCACTCACTCACTCACCCACCGTCGTCGTCTCATCTGTCTTACACTCCATTACTTAACTTATCACACACAAACGGCTAATTTCCATCTAAAGTCTCACATGTCGCTTTCCTCAATAATTCCTCATTCATCCGATCATCATCATCCGCCGCATTTCCAGCTCTCTCATAATTTATGCATCGTCAAAAAATCAAAGCATTCGCAGCTGCAGCTCGATCTGCCTTCTCTTTCTCATCTCTCTTGCAGCCGGATTCCGACCTCCACTGGATGTATCAATCTCTGGACAGCTTCTCTGATACAGCGTCGCGCTCGTCAATAAGCTGTTGCCCAGCGATTTGCTTTGAAGTACCGCTTGGAATATTTGGGGTTACAATATTGCAGTTCAATTACGGTTTAGTATCATCAGCCGTGGATTGACATAAATGATTACTTACTTTGGGAAAGCACTATGCCAACCTACAATGTACGTATGGAACTAGTGGTTGCTCCAGAGTCAAGACGCTCCAAAGATTTTAAACATTGCAAAATAAATTCTTCTGTTATTAAATGCATTCAATCAATCGATCAATAACTACTCAGAGGCGCTCCCGCGGTCGAAATCACGCGAAAAACAGCCTTCAACAGTTTTTGAAAATTCAGAACAGTTTGGGAAATGTCGCATAGTCGAGGGAACTTCATGCAAAGTTGATGAACCAACCACAGAGAACGAAAAACTCTGCATTGTCGCAGAGCGAGTGATAGGAACCATTAAGTCACCATGGACACTTTTTGGACAGCAGAGTGTAGTGTGCGGTGGCTTATGCAAGTCGAATGGGGGAGTTCACTCATTTGACCATTCTCATGTTAGCTATACATTTGCGGTGACATATCCTATTACTTGCGCTATAAAAACCTTCGGTAATTATTACAGTTAGGCTAATAATATACTACTACTACTAATAATAATAATAATAAATTAATATACTAGTTTAGCGTACACGATCGAGTGTGTTTGCGTATTCGCTAGATTTCGCTACATATGCCTATGCGTTTCTCCGGCTGTCCAGTTTTTAAGGCTCACAAAACGAGATATCTTGTAGCCTACTAACAAATAATCATAACGAAGCTTAACTGATACAATCATCTGCCTAAGTTTGGCAAACCACTTCTTCCCTCCCCCCCCCCACCCATATCGTATCCAAGAGGCTGCTTCGTCCGTTTCAAGACCAACTGGTCAGAACGTGAAGGATCAGTCGAGGTAAGCAGTGCACGTGCTGCTTAATTATGAGAACTCCGCCACTGGTGTTGCACTCTACCAGTGCCAGACCCAAGTCTGGATAAAGGGAGGGGTAACGCTAATTGTCTTTGTTACCACACAGTGTCGTTAAACTGAAATTACTACTATACTGCTGATTAAGACTCAGATCATAGAATTTGTCCAAGTGACGATAATTATTTTGACTGAAGTGTGCCGCAATCATCCCCCATTGCATAATTATAAGCCAACGTAGGCCTATCTACTTTCGGGCAGAGAGCTCGTCGTCATCACCATAATCATCACCATCATCATCGTAAACTTACAGGTCTTCTCACATGAAGTTTATCGATCCTAGGGTTGTTAGAGTGCCGTCTTAAAGTTAATGCTCTTGACTACAAGCTTTATTCGCAACACAGTTGGCATGAAAGTAATAGTTATAAGGAGAAAAGATCGACTGGTCCGACTCGGATGGGCGTCGCACGAGCATTGTGCAGCAGCTGCTTGTCTGAGGCTCAGAGAATCATGGGCGTGGCTTATGTAACTAGCCTGAAGACTATAATAATATAATTATATTAATACTATGGTCGTTGTGATGATGATGACGACGACAGAGTAAATATGGCGGAGAGCACGCATACGCTGCTGGCGGTCGACGAAGCTACGTACATGACTTGTCACGAAGTTCATTTCGATTTAATCCGAGTTCACACTTCGTCTTCACGCTTTGATCAGCGAAGAATTCAAAAGAAAGATCATTCATTCATCAAGACTTTAGACGATAGTGAAATTATTATTCACCGTCAAATGTCGGCATTTCTAATAATACTGTTTACCTTATGTGTGCTATAGTTACTTTAGTTAGCCTATGTCAAGCTTACCTACATACCCTACTAAGCTTACCTACAGACCCTACTAAGCTTACCTACAGAGTACAAACCCTACTTAAGCGTCACAGATTTACTCATCTGTGGAGTCTATTCAGGCAAAAACTTTGGTAATTTGAAGTGGAGTAAGTTGTGAACAAAAATGTTTCTTATGGAGCACATCATCATCATCATGGAGCACGCGTGGCAATAAATAGACATAGCAACATAATAGAATTATTATGCCAGCAGGGCTACCGCAGATTTCGCAGCTACATTACTATGTGCTTATTTTAGGTTTTTATAGTTTGTAAAAGAGACAAAAGGGTCTCGTTGGGGATAGATAGCAGTTAATGCGAACACCTAACTCTACCAATTCTACGTAAGGTTATACAATAGGCCTATCCAATGGAGTTTTAAAGTCGAACTGTCGAACATAATATTTTACTGTGCTTAGACACCAAACACGTTTCGAAATGTCTCCGTAAAGTGATGACTTTGTGCAATTATTTAAAATCGCAAAATCGTAAGATTACTAGCACAAAACAAAAAATGCTTATCTGCAAGTCGGATATGGTTAGCATAGAGACTGAAACTCGTACATACATAGACATATATGGTATTCGTCGATTCATTGAGTGCTAATAAGAAATAAAAGCGCAAAAAGACTGCGAGAAAACTGAATCATCACATCTTGTGCACCGCCTCGTCTTGGGGCACCCTCCCCTACGTGTTTGCATTAATTAACTGCTATCTACCCAACGAGACCCTTTTTGTCTCTTTTACAAACTATAAAAACCTAAATAAGCACATAGCAATGTAGCTGCGAAATCTGCGGTATCAGACAATAATTAGGTTAATAGAAACCGTCCTAGCTATAAATCTGCCTAATCTTGATGAGATTTATTTCTGAACATTTTCTCAGACAAAAGGAAGAGAAGGAAACCTCAATTAAGTAAATTGTTATTTTAAAGATGGAGAGGTGAGGTCAACTTCCAGCAAAAACAAAATTACTTAGATGCTGGTTTCTAATAATATGAAACCATGCATTCAGTTGCTGGAGGACATAATAATTATAGACTTACGTCGTCATCCTTACTTATTGTACTTAGTAAACTCATCAGTGACACAGAGAGTAGCTGATCAATTCACTTGCATACGTGACGCCCATAAGACTTTGAAGCTAAGCATTCAGTCTATGCATATAATTTTATAGGTGTATGCTGGAATTTTTTACAAAAGTTAATTTCATGCGCCGACTGCAGCTGTCTTAGAAAATATACATTGGAATAGACGACTGTCAATGTATACGTGCAATCGTTGTGGATAGTTGCATTTCAATGCGAACTTCATCGGTCGAGTTTATCTAAGGATTATCCATCTAAAATAATATTGACACAGACGTCATATATTTTCTCTTCAATATATCGTATGGTCTTTGTAGTCTATTATAGTGCAGCTGTCACGTGGTGTTATTTAAAGATCGACTGTCAATCAAACCGCACATTGCAATGCAGTACTCCACTTAGAACTGCGTTTGTATGGACCGTGTAGAGAGTGACTTTCAATGTATAAAAGAAAGAAATAACAATTTCAGACTATAATTATAGAGCAGATGTATCTTTCGAGCGTATGCACAGCAGCTGTGTGTTGGAGAATGATTGGTGTTGAGAAGATGTTTGTTATAAGAAGACTAATCTTATTCAACTGCTTCGTTGTCATCTTCAGAGGTTGGTTCTTACACTAGGCCTATGTGACTATGGCTATGGCTTACAGTTACAGTACTATCGTTCAGATGTAGAGGGAAATAATTATTAGAAAAAAGCATAAGTTTATAACTGGTGAGCAATATACATAAATATCACATATACAATATAATAGGGTGGAGTGAAAAACGTGAAATTCATAGAATCAGAACGGCTTAGTGGCAATTCGTTGCCTTTTGGTATATATAGTGATCACGCAAAATATTTCTTTAAAATTCGTCCTCAAAGATTTGCCCCAACGAGCTCTACAATTTTAAAATTCCTTTAAAAAATCAAAAATTAAAAAATTTCAATTTTTTTTAAATGTTACAAATCAGCTGCAATATTGTTTTAAATAAATTAAATGATTGTATTTCGACAATATTAAACATCAAACACTTAATTAAACATTAGACCAACGAATCCCAGCTGTCCAAAAGTATACACATTTATCACCGTTAAGTAGGTTAAAGCTAAATTTGTGATTCTAAAGCTCCGATTGAAATTCTGCTCTGGTATTGAAGAAAGGCATTAGTTTTCATGATTCCAATCTGACAAGGATGATCTGGAACATTTTTTTTATAAAGTTTTAATTTTTTATTTATTTTTTATTTTTTAGCAATTTTAAAATTGTAGAGCTCGTTGGGGCAAATCTTCGAGAACGAATTTTAAAGAAATATTTTGCGTGATAACTACCTATACCAAAAGGCAACGAATTGCCACGAAGCCGTTCTGATTCTATGAATTTCACGTTTTTCACTCCACCCTACTATATAGGCTAGAGGAAACAGATCTTCTGGTTTCTCTCGCGATGTGCGCATGTGCGTGTGTGCGTGTGTGCGTGCGTGTGTATTTTTATGTATGTGTGTGTATTTTATGTATGTGTTCATTTATGTATGGCAGCTGTTGAAACTCTGGCGCTAGACACCTTATTTTCACTAGAAGTAACAATGACTTCAGGCCTGTGTTTGCAAGAACTAAATGTCCGTAAGTTTTCGCTTAGGGTTCAGGGCCCCGCTGACTGGAACAGTCTTCCCAAAGAAATCCGTACGGTTACTTCCGTTAGCCACTTTAAAACCCTTGCACGTGCACACACACTAATATATATTACTTAAGCTCAGCTTTGTGTTTGTTGTTAGTTAAGTTTTAGTTAAGAATATAACCTGCATCCTTACGTAATGTCTACTACATATATCTTATATAGACATAACAACGTCTATTTCCCGTACTTAATCTCACCCACCATCCTGTCCTACCTCTTCCTGGTATATAGGCCCCTACTAAGCGGGACTTGTCCCTTCTGGTGTGCCTATTGCTCCCTAATCTGTATCTTAATCTCTTTTCCGAATGTGCTAGTACTTTAATTATAATTGTCTTATAATATGTTCTGTAAAAAATAATTACGTTTTTGTGGGATCAATAAAACAATTTGAATTTGAATTGAATTTGAATGCATTTAGACTCAGATCGAGTCATCGACGAACGTAGAGCACGAAGCTCAAATACCCCCATCCCACCTTGGTTCAAAATAGACCGACTATTAAACCAGGCTGTCGCCTTGTCACGTGGGCAGAATATGCAGGCGGGTTCCAACTTCCACGACAACTGGTCTACCGACAACTCGTCTACCGACAACTCGTCTCCGAACAATTGGTCGAACGACAACTCGTCTACAGACGAATAGTATTGATGAAATAGAAGCTGGATTTACGAAAATGGGTTTTTAGCTTAAATGGAGGCTGGATTAATGATTTTCATTCATGTAGCATTGTAGCCTATTCCAACATTCACCCATAGCCTATATCTACTTAAAATCTAAAAATACCTTCAGCCAGCTACTATTACTAGCCTGTTATTTTAGTCAATCCAGCTTCTATTTCAAATATAAAAATACCCTCATCCAGCTTCCATTACTTAAGCGGATTTTTTATCAATCCAGCTTCTATTTGAGATCTTGAAATACCTTCATCCAGCTTTTATTTATCATGCGTTATTTTCGTCAATTCAGCTTCTATTTCACCTGTAAAAAACATCATCCAGATTCCATTTCTCTTGCGTTTTTCGTCAACCCAACCTCCATTTCACCTTTAAAAAAACTGTCATCACGGTTCCATTTCTCAAGCGCTTTATCAGTTGTCAGACTCAGTAGACCAGTTGTCGTTAGACGAATTGTCCGGAGACCACTTGTCGTTAGACCAGTTGTCGTTAGACGAATTGTCCGGAGACCACTTGTCGTTAGACGAGTTGTCGTGACACCATGCAGGCGATAGACCTACACGTAACGTCAAAGCGGACGCTCCACGTACGATTTTGAATTGAATCGCATCGTTTCGACTTTTCTTCTGGACAGCTGACCAGAATGCACCACGCGACCTCTTTCTCGGTTTTGTCATTGGTGATCCATCTTCCTCCCTATTAAAATCTTTGGCCACAACACTGTACAACGGTCGGTCGTAGGTCTAGGCCTACTATGCGGCTCCAGCATCAACGACGTCACTCACGTACACCATAGGCTACGACGGCTCTAGGTCTAGAGACTGCCAATGAAATCGCTTCAAACAGTTGCCCATCGTGAAGCGTTAACCGTACGGGTATTTTAGACTTTTCTTATTCTACGATAATAGCAAATTTAGGCCTATCATCAACTCTGATAAATGTGAGCGTTTGACTTGCATTACCAAAAATTAATGCTAGGCTACTTAAAATGTCGATAGAGGGAAAAGTCATTGAAATCTCATTGATTTAGAGAAACCATAAGACTGGTTACGGCTTGAAATAAAAGAAATTTTGAGCTAATACTTCCAGAGAATATTGATTGTAGTTTCTTAAGTTTTAAAATCTTCACTTATCCTCAGGTACATAGGCGTACGAGGCGGGGGTGCAGGGGGGGGGCAATTGCCCCCCCCCCCAAATTTGGGCAAGTTTGGTGTTTTTTCGGGCAAACACAGACCCAAACGACAAAAAAAGGTCGTCAAGTTTCGGGCAAGTCTGGTTTTTCGGGCAAAATAAATTTTTCGGGCAGAAGTTCAATCTTTGCCCCCCCCCCCACTTCTGAAACCTCTCGTACGCCTATGCTCAGGTAAGATTATTGTATTGCATTTGCTATCTGTTCGAAACAAGGAAAAACGTTCCACTGCTTCTAACGAAACCTCCGTATACATGTATTTCTTATTCACAGGTGCATTTGGAGTAATTACTTTGGCTCCTTTGAATCGCGTCGTATACGAAGGAGCGACTAATACGACGATAAGTTGTGAAAGCAACGAAACTTTCCTCGATTGGTTAATCATTCCATTCGCTGACACTGGATCTTCCGGTTTGTATCAATTCACAACGAACGGTGATATTGAATATCCTTTCAATGATTCGTTTGCCATTGACCATTCGCAAGGAACAGAAGTCAACACCTTAGTCGTCTTCAATGCAACTATATCTCCATCGGACAGAGCAACATTTTCAACGGCTGGGATCTATCAATGTTACAGCATTGAAACCGGATCAGCGGCCGCAGCTCAGCTGGTTGTTATTCGTAAGTGTTCAGTATGCCATTACCTATAATAATTGACCCTGTCATAATTATTATGTGACTGTGAAACACAAACTCGGTTTAATTAAATTACGCAAAATCTACAACGATCACACTTTCTAGGCTAGCCTATATCAGTTTGAAAATTATATTTAAAACAGAAAATCCACTTAACTTTCTGTGATTTGTATTTCATAGGATCTGATCCGATATGTTCACCAAACTTTCCTCAATCAACTGGAACATCAGGTGATGTCACACAACAACTGTCTTGTACGATCGTCTACGGCTCAGCAAGAAGATTTTCAATCGATGCTGTTATTAGTTGGTCAATCAATGGTCAACCTATTCCTGCGGACAATTCCACCTTCACAATAAACACATCACCAACAGAAATCACAGCAACATCAACTCTCGTCGTGAATCCAAACGTCGATGCAACTTATGAATGTTCAGTGACATTCAGCCAACCTGCAGATGATCCACCTTCAGGCATTGCCAACAATGCGCCGGATTACATCAAAAATTGCACCATTTCGAGTATGACTAATGCTCAGAAAATTTCAATACTTCTTTACTAGATCTAGATTTAGTTTCAGAGAAGTTAGCGGACCGTTATAACACGGCAAACACTGATAGAACAGCTATCGCCTTAGGCTACTAAGTCTAAATATTGGTTTAAGATATAATTTGGTAAGCCTATTTCTTTCGTAAGTTGAGAGAGCTGTTGGTATATCGGTATACTGCAACGCTGCAATAATAATTATTATGTTCACCTAAAATGCCACCGAATG